>OX637535.1:93487330-93604830 GCA_951800035.1 Linnaemya tessellans | reverse complement strand
TCAAAATAATTATTAAAAATATTTTCAAAAGTGATAAAAAAAAGATTACAAATTATTTTAAATTTGATGTATGTGATAATTTGCGTACATATTCATGTTGGAAAAATTATTTGTTTGTTTGTAACATGAATGTCAAAATGATCACGGAAATTCGAAAACCGAAACACTTAAAATGTAATGAAAACACTTTCTATATGGTTTCCCAAAATCAGTTTGCTTGTAAGGGAAACGCACTATTATATGTACCCTACAAGAAATGGGTGACCGAAACTAATCCACACATAAAATTTGTACTAATACATATGCAAAAATTTTTCGTATTACCGAACATATGACTGTCACTCTTGATGGAGACAAATATCATCAGTGACAAATGTCTATGTAGTAGTTTAATTTTTGACATTTGTCATTCCAGTTTTCATTTTAAATCTGTGTCAGCCGAAGTATAATAAATATTAAATAGTTTTTAAATCTAAATGCATATTTAATATTCAATTTAGGTAAATAATATATGTAAGTATACTGATCTATTAATTTTTATATTTGCTATATTACATTAAATTAACGCATAGTAGTATTGTTCAAATATGTGATAAACGTTTGAAATCACAAGGGAAAGTCAACACCAGTTATCAAAACATCTGGTTGCAACCGGAAACGTTGGGTGAAGAGCATGAAATCTTTAATTCCAACAAGTTGGAAGCGATTGTAAGTATCTAAAAATCTTCCTTGTTTTCCATTTGTACTGAAATATTTGATATTTACTAGGTCGCATCAAAAACACGGATGATGGAACATTACAACAAAAGAGTGGATAGAAGCTTACATGATTTTTAATTTGGTATGTACATAAATAAATATGTATGTAATATTTTTTTTAAATATGTAATAAAAATAAAGAATTGAATTGGAATAAACGTGTTTTATTTCATAAATTTGGTTAGGTTAAGTTTGATACCTTTCATGGGTGACTGCCACCAGTGCCACCATATTCTATCATGGGTGACTGTCACCAGTGCCACCATATTCTATCATGGGTGACTTGTCAGCAGTGCCAACATACCCATCACCAGTGCCATACACTCATATATAGTAATAACATTAGAGTGAGTAGTTCGGATATACTTATGTTTTATGGGCGATAAAATTCATAGGTTAGAGAGAAATCACACGTACACAAAGGTTTCCATCATTTCTCTCACATTGGCCTTAATAAAGTGATAGAAACTTTGTTCTACGTGCTGATAGAAACGTCTTCACTAGTGACAGGCATATTACCGGTAAGATGACCGACACTGTTCATGTAGGGATATTACCGGTAAGATGACCGACACTGTTCTTGTAGGGTATATAAGCTATCCGCTATCAAGTTCGTTCTGAATCAATCAAACACATCCGATATATTGCTTGTTCTTGGGGATTTTTGCATTCCCAACGTAAAATGGATTAAAGCCTTTAGTAATTACACGTTACCAACAACTCTTTCTGATTTTGTACATTCCCTTCATGGATGTGAGTTTTTTTGAACTAAAACATATATCACACGAATTCGGATATCTTCTTGATCTTGCTTTCGTTAATTCTCATATTGGAATTTTGTCTACGTAATACGCCTGTGAACCACCCTGTGGACCTTCATCATCTTCCTTTTGGAACTGACTTACAACTGTCGGATAATAAACACTTTATGATTAATAAACAAGTCTTGAGACCTCTTCAATCTTACGGTTTTACTCCCACCAACTACAGTTGAACCTCGCTTATCCGGGCCTCTATAATATGGTTACATCTATTAACCGGCATGCCACACGCTTGTTTTTAGAGTCTCCATTATGCGCACTTTTAAGTCTATTATCGGTGTTTCGTTTTTCTACCTCTGTTATCCGTGCAATAAATTTTTTCCAGTTAATTATTTAGTACAGAATTCAAATTCGGTAATTCCCATATTTCGTTACGTACTCATGTCTGCTTATCTACGTTATATTTTTTCATAAGAAAACAAAAATTGATTAGATAACATTTTATAACTTTTGTTTTCTGTTATGGTTTGTTACCATTTTAAATAAATGAAAATGCATTTGTACTTATGTACTTAAGAGCCTTATATTAGATGTACACTAATACATTGTTTTAATAAAAATAATACGTATGTGCTTTTTGTGTTTCCATACGACCTCTATTAACAGTGTTTTTCGAATATCCGTGCTAAGCCTGATAATCGAGGTTCAACTATATATTGAAATTAACTGTTTGTTATCCAAAATTAATTGGGATCCTGTGCGGGCTAATGATAATCTTGAATATTTTGTATAATGCTGTTAGTATGATTGTTCCAAAAATAAAAGCTTATAGCAATAAAATGGTTCACCTTGAATGATCAAATATAAGATCTATAAATTTTCGTTGAATTTAGGAGAACTAGTGCTCCTGATAATTTTCTGCTAACAAACTTGCAGCAAGAAAATGAGTACAGAAATGTGGTATTTTTGATATTGTCTTGACGTGGCGTTGACAAATAGTTACAGAATACGACGGAATATATTTGCTGAGTTCTTTTCAACAACTTATTCTACAAAATCCTTATTACACATCATTCGAGTGGAATTTACTTTCAGTTTGTAAATAATGACACCGTAATCTCGAGCTTAAAGTTTCTGCATAACTCGTCTAATCCAGGTCCTGATGCTATACCAAGCTGCATCGTTAGAAACTGTGCCTCATCACTGACCCCGCCTCCTATTGTATTATATAACAAATCTATTGAATCATGTTATTTGCCATCAGTGTGGAAGATATCATAGATTATTCCTTTATTCAAAAACGTTCCAATTAATCCCATTTTGAAACTCCTTGAAAAGATTCCAACAGATTACCTATATCATCAAATTTCTTTCATTCTTGCACAAACAAAAATAAAATTTAAAGAATGCTTGCCGACTTCTCCAAAGCAAGTTCCCAAGAGAAGGACTGTTTTGTATATAAGCGGTGTTTAAGAAGTGATACACATTTTACATATAAACAGATGTACATATTCCTATGTTATTAAACTGAATGATATCTTGTGTAATATCAGATATTTAAATCTAAGATTTATTTCTTAATTGTATAAAATGAGTCCTAATCAGACAAATCACAGGGCGAGTATAATAGAATATTGCAATAGTTTGATAAATTTTCACGAATTTAATCCTTTCCATTGCATTTTAGACTACAGCCTAGAACATATTTGCGCAATTTTTCGAGTTTTAGACACGCTGTAAAAACGACTATACGAAAATTACTATTCACTGTTAGATAGCGATTGCCTATAAGACAGTCAATTGAGACAATTCGCTGGCGCATTTCATGTCGATACATACACGCTTTGTGTACGATTAAGTTCACTGTCTTTGTATATAGTTAGCCCAGAGGCTCACACATAACTGTGATGTTTGTTGTTGCCACAAAGTTTTATTAATATGTAAAATAATTACATTGTAATATTTTTAGTTTTATAACTGTATAATACTAATTTACACATATATATGTTTTATGAATAAGGCTTCTTATAAATTAAAAAAACCTTTATTTATTTATCTGTGGTAGGCGAAGGCATATCAGTGGGCAATAAATAACTTCAGCAGTGAAGAGATGGAAGAACTTTAAATTACAATTACAAAATTTCAAAGAGCCATACAAATTTTTGCACATATAATGTTTTTCGATATAAAAAACTAGTGTATTTATTCATTAGACAAAAGGTCCTTTTATTCAGATACAAGTTTCTTTTACAATACATTAGATAATGTATGTATATGGCATTACTAGCAAACAAACTCAATGGGAGTGTTGACTTTGCATAGTTTTAGAAAGTTTGGATATAATTGCTTATAACTTTTTGTTTTAAGTTTCAAACACGACTCTAAATGTCGTACTTTACTTTTAATAATATTTTTGCAAGCGAGCACTTGGTCGCATGAACATGTCGACCCGAAGATAGTCCACACTCCAAATTCCAACTTCTTGACTTCTGCAGCAATCTAGAAGACTATTCTATGCATGTGGAAGACTATTCCATCTTCCACCTAAATTCATATTACTTTTGAAAAGATTTTAGCTATTCTAGCGTCTACTCTTGTAGCAAATAGTGACAAATCTTTTAATATTTTTAAAAACGTCTGCTTTGTTTTTGAAATCACAAAACATTTCTTCAGATGTATGTACGTATAAAGCAATCATTGCCGTATTCACCATCTGTGAATACTGTGCTCTTTTGCAATTACTGCTGAAACCGCGAAGTTTGCAACATTAAAATTACTTGTAGATTGAATTTAGTTATTAACGATAGAACTTCATAGATCTTTTTATTTTTGGAAATAAATAATCACCCCATCATGAATAATTTTTCCCTTTTCCCTAAAATTGCAATCATGAAAAAATTCCCCGTGAATGATGTCACGCTAATATTAAATTCCCCTGATCGTGAATGATTTTCCCGCGAGTTTTTTAATTTTCCCTTTAATTTATTCACTTAGTTTTTGGTGGGAAATAGAGTAGAAAATGTAAGTATTTTCTATTATAATTGAAATATTAGAGTTTGCAAATTTTATTTTAGTGGCAAGACACGATAATAAGACACAAACTCATATTTTTTGCAACACATCAATTCCCTGCGTCCTTATAAAAGTTGTTGCTCCAATTCTAAAGATTAATAATATTTTTAATTTGTTTTGTCTAGTTTTCAAAATGTATCCAAATTATTTGAAATATAACCCCGGTATTCATAAAATTTAAAATGAGTTTGAAATGTATTTTAATCAAATTTGTTCATACAAAATTTTCTTAAAACAGATTTCAAATACGTTTTCTTTTTTTATGAATATGGGGGTAAATATTTAGCCATGCTTTTTAAAATTTTTGTAAGCTTAAATTCTTTGATTTTTCATGTTGTTTTCGGCTTCTTCTCTTCTTCTTCTTTTTGCATTCACTGAGAAGTGACAGCGGGAATAATTTCTCACGGGAGATTCACGATACAATTTTTCCCTCCGAGTGGAATAAAAATTTCATGTGAACAAACATTCTCTTGTTATTCACGATAGGGGTGAATATGTGTGTATGGAAATAAAGAGACGCATCTTCACATCCCAAGAGCCGCAAGTTCCCGATCCCTGCCCTATAATAAAGAGCACGTTACTGCATTGGTTATTGTAGAAAATAAAAATCCCCTGACAAGAAAATATAATAAATAGGTTACTACAAATAGTCTTTCAAACTCTAACTCCAACTTTCTGGCACAATGCGTACTGGTTCTAGAAAAAAAGTAATCCTTCTTTCAATATAACTGCTACTATAGTATAGGTAACTGTATACCGATTTATAATTGGTATGCAATTTCTCATAACGATTGTTTTACTACTGTTTGTACTTAACTGATTTTTATTTAGCTTTGAAAAAAAAAAGAAATAAGCTTACTGATGACAAAAATAAGCACCGCCGATTTCGTATATTTGTATAATATTTTTCAAATAATTATACTCAGCACACAAGGTGAGTTTAACAAGTCATAATAAAGTATGATAAAAGTGGACAGAACCACTTCCATTTAAAGTAAATATTTGTCCAACCACTGCTTAGTATTTGTCTTTTTAACACGAGAAATAAATAGCCTTTGGGCAGGAGTCATAATTTTGCTGAGGCCTTTAAGTTCGTGGTGCAGACTGTTAAAATTTCAAAAAAATTTCAATTTGCATATTTATGGTTTCCCTGCGCAGGAGCAATCGCAAAGCGCGGTAGGTATTCATAATAATTTATAATATCGTGTTTTGCCTGACGATATACATATTTTTAAATAAATACTTTTCAAATTTATTTCCACTTAAAAACTTTGTGAAAATTGGAAAATTTGTGTGTAGTGTGTATAAAGCTTTTTAACAAAATTTTAGCTAAAAAGTAATATATACCAAAATTGCATACAAGTATACAATATATAATATACGAAGAGAATAATGGAGTGGAGGTGGGGGTGGTTTGGTGGTGAGGGTGTTCTGTGTTGTTAATACATAAGTGAGATAAAAAAGCATTCTGAAATAAAAAGGAGGAATTTAGAAAAGGCTTTAAAAATAAAATGTGGATTATATACGCAACACAAACATTAATGGAGAGATATATGGAGAAGTAGATTATATGTATGTATGTATAGGGTGGGCATCTTATATCAAAGTAAGCCAAAACTTGATGGGTAGTAGTATAATAAAGTATTACGTAAGTAGTAAAAAATTTAATTTACTAAATGACTGGAAAAGAGGTTGGAAATAGAAAAAAAAGTATTCATGCTAAATTACCTCCTGTGCGGGTACTGCATAATTGCCCTGTATGGTGAATGCTTGTCCATTAGCCAATATAACAGGTCCTGACACTTGCGGTTTTGGCCTATAAGGGATGGTAGCGCCCCTTGGAGGCGACTGTAATCAATTATAATGATAAAATTGTTAATGGCATTTATGCATTGTGAATAAAATGTAATAATAAATTTGAAAAGAAAATTATAGAAGCACATTGTTGACGAAATATACCTCCAACATAACGAGACAAATTTGATAGATGCATTGAGTTATTTGTTCAGCAGTACCACTTAAAGTAACAGCACGTTCAGTTGAATTGGGTAACATTTCACTGGCCACCTGAATTGAGCAGCCTGTTGTCTGACGTATTTCTTTAATTTTCGAACCACTTTTGCCTTGAGGATTATAAAATGAAAGTAAAGCAAACGTTAATATATATGACTGTCTATAAAACTAATTAAAAATTGTGTCTGTTGGCCAACTTACCAATTAACGATCCACATTGACTGGCAGGCACAATCAAGCGTATGGGAATTTGAGTTTTACCACCTTTACCAACATCATTGTTAAACTGGGAGCACCACTGGAGGACCAAAATACAACCATGCATTCATGAAGTTACTATTTATAATATTCCATATGTACAAACCTCTTCAAATTTCTTGGTGATTAAGGTAAATGCCGAATAGATTGCACTGGTTGTACCAGACACCGTTACAATGCGCTCCGGACAAGAACCATCAGATATGTTGATTTTTGCCCCAGACTAGAAAAATGCATTTATATACATATAAGATATATTTCGATAATGTGCATTGTTTAGTATATAGTTTTAATCATACCAATTGTGTTTACTGAAAAAATGTCGAGTTCAATTTATGATGCGCGAAATATTAGGAGGGTAATACGCGTGCCTTCCTACTAATTTACTAATTTTTTTATCTGCAGAACTAAAATAGTGAGGCTCTTTATATTTGATGTATGTAAAGGTGCGTTTACACTTAGCAAATATTTGCCCAAAAAAGCGTAACCACTAAATATTAATGAAATGCTTTTCATACAGACGAGTGTTTATTGAGTTAAACAGTTTCCAATAATATTTAATTCTATGATATTGTCTTTTAGTTTGGTATGAAACTTTTTTACTTAATGAACACGTATCTGAACCAAAATATCTTTCATTATTAGTTGGTGGTTACGTTTTTTTGGACAAATATTTGCTAAGTGTAAACATACCTTAGCACTTAGAACAATAAAATATGTGGTACAGTACGTGGAGGGGGCTGGCCCTATACAAAGCAATTATTAATTTTCTTGTATCTGAAGAACCAACAAAGCGAGAGATTTCTTTAATTTACATTATTACGAAAAGTGTGGCGAAGCTTAACGGGCCGGCTATTTTAGAACAGAAAACAAATTTTTGAACATCCAAAATATTATTTTGTGCTTTGTAATATGCCACGAAAGGAATTGCCTGCGCATTGCTATGCAAATAACATTCAAATTAGAGCCTCTTTCTTAGCGTATCGTATTACAAACTAACCCCCGGCAATTTCTTTGGTTCAGTTCTGTGAATTTGCGTCGAAATTGAAAATTAATTTAACGTTGATGAAATGTTTTAAATTTACGAACAGTTCAGTAACACTTCAATTTTTAATTTAATCGTGCTTATTCTTTTTTCTCAAAATTTGTTTAAACTGCTTATTCAGTTAACTGGAAGTTTCGGTCAAAATTTCTCTGATGATCTGCATTAACTCCAATGAAATGCGCATGGGAACTAACTAAAACATGTGAATGATCACTTTTATTTTTGAAAAAAAAAGAAACAGCAAGGCCTATTGATGCAATTATGGGTGGATTGCAACATCGATCAAATGTCCGCCACGCATCTGGAATGTCCAATTTTAAATTGGCTTTAAAGACCGCTGTGGTTTTTGCCTTAGGGGTATGCGACCCTGGGCATACCGCTGGGGGTTTAAACTTTTCAAAGCTGTGGTTAAAGTCCACTGATGATTTGGTAAAGCACCAATTAAATGCATATAGACATTGCTTGACCACCAACAAATAAATTTCATTTAAAATAGAATTGTGACAATATGTCAAATAAAAATTTCGTAACAATTCTTCATAATTTTAACTTTTTGCAAAAACCAAGTTACTTGTGCTGACAATACTTTAAACATTGTATTTATATAATTAATAATTATATTTGTATGTGTGTATGAATATGCTGTAAAAAGTTATGTGAAATACTCACCTCTTCGCGAAACCTGTTAACAATTTCTCCTTTTTTGCCGATAATACTGCCAACTTCCTAGAATATAAAGTAAAACACACTTGATTATATGACGTACAAAACAATGAATTCGTAATTTTTAAGCTACAAGAGTACACACTGTAAAATCGTAAAAAACAATGTTGATTTTAAATATTTTGGCTATGATTTTGCTTCATATGTGTCTAATTTTAATTCAAACTGTTTTAGTGTAAAATAAAAACAATATTTATATAGTGTATTGTTGTTTTTACTGTAAAACATCTTAAAGTAATGTGTTTTAAGGTAATTTTAACACTATAACGTTTAAAATCAATTCGTATTAATGATAATTTTATATTAGGTATCAGGTTTGTAAAATTTTACCATGATTTTAAATTAACATTTTGTGATGTTAGTTTAACATTCCCTTTCTTTCTGTGTGTAGGTAATAACTCTATGACGTTGACTCCTATTGGAGTAATATCTCTATGACATTGACTCCTATTGGTTATGACGGGTTGTTCACACAAGTCGTGCTATTATATTATGGCTTTAAGACTACAGTGTGAATCCCCGAAATATATTGTTGCTCAAACTTGAAACGATGTAATTTAATGGTACGTTTCTGTATTGATAAAATTATTTTCTGCCGAACAGATCTTATAGGCTTGCTTAGACATAATAACTTATTGATGTACTGCTACATATGTATGTGGGCCGTCTTTCAAAATTAATAGTTACAAATCTATAAATAAATACCTACAAAAGAGCAATTAATTTTAAAAAGTGTTGTTGCTTTCGACTATTTTTACTTAAAGGTTTGTAACTTGTAATGTTGGGAAACGAGCTCCTGGTGTACCTCAGAGTAGCATATTCGATCCGTTGCTGCTTTTAAATTTTATAAATGACGTTGGAAGTTATTATCGTGTTCTCAATTATTCTCAAAATTTATAAACAATTGATTTCTGATAACACTGCTTAGCAGCAAAATACTTCTTTAAATAAAACTATGTGCACTGTATGGATTTTGATAAACTCAAATCCGTTTTCGGTTTTTTCCATCAGGTCGGGATTTGTTTTTACAGGCGTGGCAAATTTTTCCCCCTAAATTTGTCAGGTACGGAGACATATTTCACCCTAACTCGAGAACGAGTCATCCGATCAAAAGTAAAACACTAGAAGATGTGTAACAAAATTGTATTCATTTCAGGGTTTGAAAAATTACTTTTTTTCATCAAATTTTAATGCAATATGTCAATGTTATATTTTAATTAAAAGTTAAGAAGAAATAAAGGAAAGAGCACGAACACTTTGAAAAGAATATTTTTGCAAGCTTACGATTGATAATTTAATGCGTGTTAATAAACTGCAATTTTCGTTCGCAACAATCATCCATTACCAGCAAAAACTTGCAAAATCTGACTCTTGCTTCTTTTATCTTAACTTCGTGGGAACAATAATCACTGTTTGAGTGCTATGAAAATGTAACCTTTTAATAAGTTTCATTATGAAGAGGGAAATACGAGTATGTTTCTTGCAATGACGTCTGGTAAATCATTTTTTTTAAATGTGTACACAGTATTCTTTTTTATTATTCAATTTTGTGATATTTTTCATTTGCTGGCATTCGACAAGCTACAGCGACACATGTGTTGTTAATCTGCTGTTGCAACAATTGCATTGCGAATAAATCATTTAATATTTCTTTCTCTAGTACGAATTGCTTTGCAAGTTATTTCTATCCCAATAAACAGAACAGATGTTGAACATTTCAATCAAAAGATATTCCGAGCCTCGTGAAAGACCAGACCGACGCTTGAGATAAAAATTTGAATTCTAGTTGAAGTTAATTTGAATGTAAATCTTTGACGAAGAATACCTTCTCTATATGAAGGGCTTGAAGCACAAGGGGCTAAGTAATTTTTTGTCCAAATTGAGTTTACACAAGGAATTATTGATTGAAGCTTAAGGGTATTCCGAACTCAAAGTGGAATTCTCATCCGTTAAGGGATATGGCCTCGTATTATATCAAGTGTTATTCTCAACATGTTATTAAGCTTAGAAGTCATAATAAAATTATCTGAATAAACATATACATATGTAATTGGATGTTTGAAACCTGGCATGAAAATAAAACAACTTAAAGAAAAAGTTTCAAGTTCTCAATGTTTTTCAAGATAAATCATGCAATTTGTTCACCGAATTTGAAAATAAGTTTATAGTTTTTTCCCCTTACGTGGATTTGTTTGACACCTCGCGACCTATACACACAAAGTTCGTGAGAACATTTGAACAAGAGTTTTCTCGCTCTTTGCATGCTTCGAAAATTGTTTTGTAAGTCATATGTTATGCAAGTATTACTCACACCGCGCTTAACTATGTTATGGTTGCTTATGTTCATTTCTTTTCTATCCATATGTGAGGAATATTTGAGAACAACACTGATAATGAACCCATTTTTCGTTTTTCCAATAAAGCTAACTTTTTCCTCAGAATGATCGTTTTTAAATTACATAGTGTGTTTGCTGAGTTATTTGTGCTGTGGCTGTGAAAGTTAGGCAAGAAGAAAACATGTAGCAGCAAAGCAGCAAAGTGAATTAATGTGATTTACGTACAAAAAATATTATCATTGAGAACACAAAAAAAAAAATTACAAACAAGAAGATTGCTCAACAATGTAAATTGAATTTCAGCTGATTAATAAGAAATGCAGCTCAGAAGCAGTCTATGACCAAATACGCATACTAATACAATACAAATGTATTTATGTACATATGAGCATATACATATATACATATGGTTACAGATCGTAAAAATTGTGAGAGGTTATTTTTTTGTAAAATATTAAGTGGCATGTTTGTGGTGCAAAAAAAAATAGTGCATTTTTATCAGTTTTGATGTTATGAATTTAAAAATTGCACTTTCATCTTAATTTGTTTTCCTCTTTTTTTCAAATATTTTAAAATTATTCACACAATACGTGTTAAACCTATTGTGTCAATATTTTGAAAAAATAGGAATGTGCAGGCGAGTAAAATAACAACAGCAGCACTTGAGTAATTAAAAGCTACTCAGGATGCCGCCAAATATTCAATTTGGAATAATCCATTATTCGAACTTACAAAACATTGACCAGAAGAGGCTACCGACTGTATTGCAACAAAAAATGCTGAAGTCGTGTAGTCAACTACCGATCTTTTTTAAAACTATAATGATAACCGGGACCAAATTACCGCATTCGACATCTACAAAAATTTCAATTTAAATGACAATTTCAATGGATATCGAATGCCATAATTTGCTCCCATTAATTAGTTGCATACTTGCGCCAGGTGTGCCACTTCCATATATTTCAGTTTCAAAAATGGTGTCACTAAATCTAAATATACTTAAATAGCGCAAATCTTAAAAACAATTCAATTAATTTAGTTAAATTCGCATTTTGTAAAATAAAATTAATTATTTTCAGACTTACATTTATAATTTTTTATTGAATTGACAAAGCTGGATGATATTGACTGAAGTAGATAACGCGTAAACTAGGAAGCCAAAATTGTTGCGTCACTTGATGTCCACACGTTTCAATGACTAAAGCATATCACAATTGACATTACAGTGAATTAAAGTGCATATTACAGCACGATCTTTTGTCGGTACTGCAGCAAAAAAAATAAATAAAATAAAAAGTCACTGGCGAAGAACTGAAGCAGCTACAACAACTCCGTATCTTCTCAGCTTCTTTCATCTGCCATCTCGAAACTATCTCCTCTCATTATAGTTCCGTAAAGTGCATTGCATCAGTAAAGTTCATACCCTGAGTACTGGACCAGTTAAAAAACCATGAACCACTACAGCCAACATAATACATACGCTCGTTATATATTGACCCTCATCTTAAGAAAACTGGGAGATACTGTTTCAAAGTTTACATAGAAATATGGACGATGACGCTTCAAGCTCAAAATCCATGCTGATTGGCATTGTCGGTAATTCCACTATTTGCTGTTTTATTTAATTATTATAATTTTTTTTTTTTTTTGCGAAAGATGATGTTTTGTTCAAAATAAGGGCCAGTTTCCAAATTCTGGAGGACCTATTTTGAAAGAGATACGGCATCATCTAAATCGAATTGTGGCGTGTGGGTTCTTGCAAGCGACGTGAAGTCAACTGCTTCAGTTTCCTCCGCACACTGTCACGGAAAAAGATGATGTTTTCGCTAAATCTACATTTCATCATTGTACACGTGTGATTCATTATTTACTGAACAACCAAAAAAACTAAAGGCCTATCGCGATTTGTTCTGCGCTTTCCAAGGTGACGGAAAGCATTGGTGAACTCTCACCTAGTGAAATATATAAAGTCAAATGCCTTACTTAGCGATTGCTAATATGATTTCCGTAGGGACCACTCTAAGGGGAACTAATTGGCCTTCCTTTCGGAAAAGTGATGCGAATCTATCTACCATTTCGGCGAGAGAAGGTAATGGTTCTGGTTATTTCTAAAGTATTTGACAAAGTTTGTCAAAACTTATGGCTTTTGGTGTTGGTGACGTCTTCTTTAAATTTATATCGAGCTTTCGCAAAAATCGCGCTATAAAAGCATTTTTATATGGGATTTCATCAAACGAGTACAAGACCAAGGGGCACCGCAATGTTCTGTTCTTACCCCTATACACTATGTGTATATTTCTAACTGTCCTTTTATGTTACACTTTAACCCCTATTTACTCTTTTGTGGACGTTACCAGCGTATGATATTCATATGCGTTCAATAATAGGCCGGCGCTGCCAGAGATCGAGGCGATGAGGCGTAAAATAAATGTCTAACACTCGTAAGGCTCAATCTGTCAGAAACTCTTGATGTTCTTGGCATAAAAATCCAGTGTGACTTTCGATGGACAGAGCTCATTTTTCATTTGTCAAAAGAAGCATTCAGGTACCTCGGCTTCCTCAGATGGTGTAAGATATACTTCACACCATCTAAACTCCTTACTATTTACACCACTGTCCGACCTATTCTATTTTGAAGTTACCCCACCGTGCGCTGAAGAGAGCGAATAACCTCATCGGGGACGATAATAGTTCACTTGAACATCAACGCAATGTGTTCGGTATTTCACTGTCCTATCGTTACTATAACAGGGTGTGTTCCAGTGAAATCAGGGATCTCTTTCCCGAAACGCTCACTTTTCTACGCTCAACGCGTTCTACACTACGATAACACCCATATGTCCTGGATTTACCAGTGAACCGCTCTACGCATTTAAGGGTAAATTTGTTCTTTTCCCTGCGTAGGTGTTTCCTGTCAAATCGAATGTTCACAGGCACTACTCCCCTTATCCTCCTTCCCGCAACCTGAGTGCCAGTACTAACGTATGGCGCTGGTAAGTTATAATTAGTTTTAAATATGTCGCCAAACAAGTTGAGTCGTCGCAAATTAATTTCTAAATGTTGTGAAGAAAGTCCATCGAAGTACAAATGAGTGATGGATGACGAGTCATATTTCACTGTCGAAGGCAATGGATGGCAGCCAAAATATTACTTTGAGTCTTCCAATCACAAAGCACCCGAAAAAGCTAAGTTTATTCAAAAGACAAAGTTTCCGGGACAAGTTTTGTTGTGGTTAGCCTTAAGCGAACGTGGTATCAGTGAGCAACTTTTTTTTTAAAGGGGGTTTAGCGCTAAATGCTCAGGTTTATAATGAAAATTGTGTACCAGCTCTTAGCAACGTTATCCAAAAATAGTATGGAAAAGAAAAAACAGTTTTTTGGCCAGATTTGGCATCCTCACATTACGCGAAGGCCACATTAGGGAACTTGAGGAACAAAACAATTCGAGTGATTCCTAAGAAAACAGATCCCCAAACGTTCCACAAATGATGCGGCCTATTGAAACCTTTTGTGCTAATTTGAAAAGAAATGTGTACAAAACGATTATAGAGCCAAAAATGTTGATTCTTTAATCATAAAAATAAAAAAATGTCAAAATCTATAAATACAGAAGGCGTTCAGATGTCAATGAAAGAACTTCCAAAGAAAATTAGAAAAGCAAACCGCACCGGAGTAAATTTTTTTTATAAATTTCCTCTATCATTAATAATTAAAAAATGAATAAATCTTAAATTAAAATAAGTTTTATTACACTTGTTTTTTGTTACTTTGTTCGAATTTCATTCACCATACGTTAATTAAAGAAAAGAAGGTAAAACACTATTTTTGTCAAAATTATTTTATCAGTTGATTGGTCTACGTCAATTCCAAAAAACAACTCAGAATAACGGCAGGCACACAAATTATGGCCGCTATTAACTGCCAAAGATTGGAAGCCCCTGTTGGAAGACCCGTAGAATTATCTCTATTAAAAATAGGTTATTTTTATTTTAAAGCAAAGCAGTGATCCTTAAAAATGAATTTTATGAACATTTGCACGTATTCGAACATTTTCTTCAATTGGAAGTGTGGAACGTTTATGCGAAACAACTGCGTATGAAATAATATTTTCACAACTTAGTTACTTTCCAAATTCAATTTGGGATCGTAATTACATTGATTAAAAATATATGAACAAATCTTGAATTTTGCAAGATACGATAGCTAATTTGCTGCGCATAGAGGAGAGCAAAGCGCCAAATGTAGTAGATGGTATGCGATTTGTTTCCATTTTGCTCGTGTTGCTACTCCACTTTTAGTTTGAATGGCGTGTAGCATCCTAATTTTTTGCATCTGCTCTCATCTTCACACTTTTGTTAATTTTGTTAAAATTGAATTACTCGTACAGTTTTGTTAATTAGTTTCTGTCGAGAATAAATTTTGTTTTTTCACTTTGGAAAAAAGCACACAAAACAAAAGATACGAAATTTGCACTTCAGTTTGAAAATGCACTTGTCTTTATTCTCGTTGTTAAACTTTTGACTTAACTTTAGTAGTTTGATTTTTATTACAATGTTTTCTTGTTCTGACATTAAAATTCACAACAAGGTGTTGGTATTGTCGACAATAGTTTAATTAAATTTACATGCGATAGATTCGTGCCAATCTTTTAATTTTTTATATTTATTTTTTAATTGTATTGTTTTTTATTTATAACTGATTTAGATCAAAATGAATTGTGAATGATTGTAAATATTTTTACAAGGCACTACAAACCGAATTAAATAGTTCGTTATTTAAATCACTTGAATCTGTTTGTGCTAGCCATTCGAAATTAGAGTCAACTGTTTGACTCATTCTAATTGCTTTTTTTTTTTGCTACTTTAATCACTTTTACCAGAGATGAACTTGCGTGCGTGAGCGTGATCCAAAAAGTTAGAACAGTGCGTGATAGTGAGTGATTTTTAATACGTCTAATATTCACGAATCTTTTAAAAACATTCTAAAATATTACAGAACCCGTCTTTTTGATCTCTCTCTCTCTCTCTCTCTCTGATTTTCACTATTAACGCTGCTCTGCAAAAAATAATTTTTTGTCTCTCCTTTAAATAAAATTATGTGGACTACATGGATTTTGATGCGCTGAGTTCAAATCCGTTTCGGTTTTTTTACAGGCGTGGGAAATTTCCCCCCCTAAATTAGTCAGGTACGGAGACATATTTCACCTAATTCGAAAACGAGTTATTTGATTTTTTAAAGTAAAACACCAAGATGCGTAACAAAATTAAATTTATGTTAGTTAAATATAATTTTTCTCTATTTCTTATGGTTTTGGAATTATTCAGATATTAATTGAAAAAAAAAATTTTTTCGTGCAAAATTCGTAATTTTTTTCAATAAAAAAAATGGAATTTAAAAAAATTAAAGCAAATATTCAACATTTTGCACATTTTTCTGAGAACTACATATCTTAAAAATCTACTACTACTTTTAAAAATCGGGTGACTCGTTTTCGAGTTAGGGCGAAATATGTCTCCGTACCTGACTAATGTAGGGGGAAAGTTTGCCACACCTATAAAAAAAAAATTCCGACCTGATGGAAAAAAAAACCGAAAACGGATTCGAGTTCAGCGCATCAAAATCCATATAGTCCACATAGTTTTATTTAGAGGAGGATATTGCTGCTGAGCAGTGTAATATATTTGTTTTTTAAATAGAACTTAGGTTTAATTACCAAAAAGAAAAGCTTCAGTTTTTCAGCTCTGAAGCTCAATTTTTGGCTTTTATGATTTCTAATAGCAACGAACGTCTTTCACAAATATTAAATACATATAATATGTACATATGTTTAATTTACAAACAAAAAGAAAGAATTCGTTTCACGTGGTTACTTTTATGTACCAAAAAAAGTTTCAGGTGTCCAAACCTGCATTCGTATTTTTGAGTTTTTTGAACTTTCATACCAATTCTATATATTCTTAAGTAGGTTTAAATCACAGCAAAACCAAAATTAGTTATATATTTGTTTGTTTTTATGTACCAAAATATGTCGATTTTCCTACTCAGGAATCGAATTTTTAAATTTTTTGATTTTTAATGCCAATTTAATTCTTACTAAAGTATAAAATAAAAAAACTAAATTAGGATCTTATGTGGTTACATTTATGTAACAAAAAATTTCAACCTTCCAAACACGTAATCGAATTTTAGATTTATTTTTTCGGTTTTTAATACCAATTTAATTTTTTCTTAAGTATAAAATAGGATTAATTCACCAAAAAAGAACTAAATTGGGAACATGTATCGCTACTTTTATGTACCAAAAATTTAAATTTTACAGCCCTGGATTCGAATTAATGAGGTACAAAATAGTTTTCCTTAACAAAACATTTTGCATTTTTTTTCACTTTCATGTACCGAAAAATAATTCAATTGCCCAACCCGGAAATCGAAATTCTGATTCTTTTAAATTTAAAATGTTTCTGGATTATAAAATAAGTAGTTTTAATTAGTAAATTAAAAACGTCAGTTGCCTTTTTGGTTACTTTTATGCACCAAAACGATTTCGGAATAGAATTTATGGTTTTTAATATCAATTTGATTCTGTACAATAATAAGTTTAAATTACAAAAAAAAAAAAAACATATACAGGGTGCCCGCCGGGACTGTATACTACGTTGTTTAATTTTTGATTAAATGATAGAGAATGGATGTTATATTGACCAACATTTTATTCAATGTCGGCCATTATATATGGAATACAATATCATATAAATGTCTGCCTCTGTTCCTCACAAATGCGAGCCCTTTTGAGCACATTTTTCATTACATTCTCACACATTTCGCGCGGTATTTCATTAATTTCATCACGAGTTGTTTAAGCGTTTCTGGTTTGTTTGCTTAAACCTTGCTTTTCAGATATCCCCACAAAAAGTAGTCCAGAGCAGTCAAATCAGGCGACCGTGGAGGCCAATCAACATCACCATTTCTTGAAATAACTTGTTGTGGAAAGAGGTCTCGCAGTTCCATTCCATTGTAATCCTGGTTGTATGCGATGTGGCATCGAATATTTTTCCATAATAAATTTGCCACGTGTCTACTTCACGACTGCCAAATATGAACGGTAAAGACTAATGTTTATCAAAATGGCGGCAAAACAAAGTAGTATACCTTCCTGGCGGATACCCTGTACTTTTATGTACCAAAAAAAAAATCGATTCTCCAACTCTGATTCCGAAATTTTAATTTTATACACGAATTTAATTGCAAAAAAGGCAATAAAACCACAAAAACCACTCTAGTTAAGTTCATTTCCAATCCATCAGTTCAAGAATCAAGTAGCTAGCTCTTCTAGGGGTTGGGCAAACCGATTTCACGTACAGACAGACGGAAATCGCTTATTAGTCTTAGCTATTTATAAGGATCCTGAATACATATACTTTATGGAGTCCCATATTAATATTAAAAAGTAGGAAAAAATTGTGATAGCACATAAGTATCTTCACAGGCATAAGTACATAAATATATGCATATGTACGAGTACTTATGTATATGAGGTATAAAAGTGATTGATTCCTTACATTTAATGTGCCACATCTTAAAAATTGTACAAAAATACGTATTTACATATAAATAAATAAACACATAAAATAAATAAATTCAATCACATATAAAATTTTGTAAAAGTGTGTGATATCACAAAACTGTTACCATCGTGCGTGAAAGTACGAGATCAAAAATAATTCGTCCGTGATCATGAGCACCTTAAATAAAGCCGTTTTACTCACGTGCACATCTCTAACCTTTGCATTATCCGAATTAATATCAGTTAATCGAATAATAACCGATTATGTACTCGATTTTATGAAAGTTATATATCAAAATTGTTTTTGTAGCGGTTCTGAATACCAGACCGAAAAAAATTATCGTTTAAAATTTAAACTTTAAATAAAAGCAACAAAAGAAATTGTTATTATTGTTAATTTAAAATCAAATACATATGAATTCAATCAGTATGACAATTTAGGTTGTTCATATAAAGGAAAAGTAATATTTTTCAATAAACTGTGTCAATTATATTTTTTGTTATGTGCGACACTAAACATCAACAATTTTTGTACATATACGTAATATGTACTCGTATGTACAAGTGCGGTTTTTTTTCATTTCAGCATGGTAGCATACATTTTTCCAACTACATACAAGAGTAATGATGGTTGAACTAGTTAGCGCGAGACCAAAAAGAAAAAAATCCTGAGTTGGAGTGGACAATATCAATTGTTGATACAACATCGTTAATCGGTTAACTGATTAAATACTACCCGATTAATACATCGACGAGCTACCCACCAAACACAAAGCCAAGCGTTTAAAAGATAATGGTGCATTATATATTTATACAATATTTATAGCAATATTTTCTAAGTTGAAAAAAAAACCTTGATTACGTAAAATTATTCATTAAAATTAAAACTTTTTCTAAGTAAACAGTCAAATTAAAAAAGATATGACAATAATTTATTGTTTTCCATTCAAGAAAAAAATAAATAAATAAAAGAATGGTTGCTTGCTGCAGCATAACACTGAATATTCGCAAAAAAAAAACAATACGCGGTTGGATGTATCAAACTTAATAAGCTTTGATATTTGTCGGCATGGAAGATTATTTTCATATGGGAAACACATTAAAAATATTTTTTCGATAAGATTTTGCACAGACTAATTAATAAGACTAACTGTATTACTAAATTATTAAAATAACTGCCTATTTCTCATTGCCGAATGAATTCTATCTTTCGTATAAATACATTTGAAACAAAACCAATTTCTAAAATTTTGTTCTTGTTTTAAATATATTTGTACGAAAGAAAGAATTCATTCGACAATGAGAAATAGGCAGTTAGTATATTCCGTTATTGGAGAAAAATTGTATAAAAGGCATTGTATATTATCGAAAGCATTGTTTATGACAAAATATTTATTGCACATCATCATGACTGTAATTATTTGCTGGGCAAATATTCTGGAAAAAAATTTGAAAACAATCGTAAGCCTAAATCCTCCTGATATTCATTCGTCGCTGTCTCATCGACGACTAAATTAAAGAGGGTAAGAATACGCACAATTGTGCTAAGAAACGCTCGTATCTGATATATATATATATATATATATATATATATAATATATATATATATATATATATACATATATATATATATATATATATATATATATATATATATATACATATATATATGTATATACATATGTTTGTTTAGTCTCTTGTCTTAATATATGTATAAAGGTTAATTATTTGATACACATCTATACATACATATAGTACTTTAACAAAGACGACGATTATTTTTGTTTCGTGTCGAAAAGAAAACGTTTCATGAGTTACAGAATACAGATTGAAATTTAAAATGTTTTGACTGACAACTCGACTAAAACTATCAGTGTAGAATCATGCTAGCAGGTTAACGGTTCGATGTATCACATGTGATACAAATTTGTGGGTGCTGTTGGCTGAAGTAGTAGAACACAAGACTATGAAGCGGAGGGTCCTGAGTTGAGCCCCGCGCTGAGTCATAAAATGTTGTGTTGAATTTTTCTGATCAGCATTAGTGCATGGTTGTGTTAGTTGTTGCCAGCCTGTTTCAATGATGAAGACATAAAATGGCAGCGACTGACAATGTCATGTACTAAAAAAAGCAGAGTAACAGCACCCTCCTTCGTCGGCCCTGTAGCCGAAATAGCTACAAAAAAAACATTGTCTATCTTCTCATCTGTCCTCATATAGAGAAAAATAAACAATCAACAGCACTATCACAACATATACTGACCACTGGACACACAGCTGATTTTGAAAGAGCCAAGATCTTGGACAGAGAGAATATTGGAAAGAAAAGATATACAATAGAAAGCTTAAGAATACAACAAAGGATAGAGAAGACGATGAATTCAAAGGAAGCTACGGACAACATCGGCACAAACTACAAAGTAGCATTAAAATAAATGGTGTTGTAAACTTAAGCTGTGGTTTTATTATAGTAAAAAGTTTTAATTTCCAATGTTTGAAAAAATTTTAGCAAAGTTTGTAAGTAATCATATTCAGAAAGATGTTTAGACGTATATCATTAATAAATGTTTTTAATAATAAAATAGATTTCCCAACCCTTGATAAAGTCAACCAATAATTGACAAAACGTCGGGAAAAATTAAATAAAACTTGTTTTATTGTAATTAAAATAACCTAGGCCTTATTAGCTCATAATAGAGATCATACAAAAAAAAATTTGGTTTTGTATATATTTACAAAAGTATGGGAATATATCTGATAAATATTTTTCTGCAGTTATATTGAAATCAAGATGTGTGCGGCTACTTTAAAAACACATTGATAACCTCTTAGATTTTCTAATTCCTGTTAACTATTTATTTTTTATGAGAGCAGAGAATCTGTTAGAATATCATTCATTTAAATATTTATGTTCTTTTAGTTCCGATCCAGCGGTGTTAATCTGTTGGTAAGCCTAATGACATCAGCCGGCAAGGTGATGATTTGACATAAAAGAATCATATACATACAATTGAAATTGATATTATAATAGTACAACGTAACATTTTCGAATATTAAACTATCTTGTTTCTAATTTAGAAATCTTAATATCTTTTCGGCTTCACAAAAAAACTTCAAAAATAAGATAAATCTGCACGTAGAGAAAAACTGTGTTACCCACCTTGACTACAATATTCAAGGTGTATGAAATGCACCAGAAGAAACAAGTCGCATAGAGAGGGAGAATTAATTAAAAATGAACCTAAAGCGGATTTTTAACGAAATAGTAATAAAATTTTCCACATTCATACTCTTATGGAAATTTTTTCATTGTTTTAAAATAAATGTTTTTATTATGTATGAATTTCTGTTTTATTAGTCGAACTTTCTTATGTAAATTATATTACAGGATGTTAATTTTTTTTTTCAACGGGCTCAAGTTCAAATCTGAGAAACTGCAAAGTATTTTTATTTTTATTTAATAAATGAATTTGTTCAAATTCTATTTATTATTTTTTATATTAAGATTGGAATATTAAGAATATTTTCAATAATCATCAAACCAGCAAAACGGATCAGTACTGATGCCGAGGCCGCTATGCCATCTTATCAGCGTTCTTTGATCAATTTTTTCACTTTTGCAAGTGGTGCCAGTTAAGCGGTTTTCACACTATAAGACTGAGTATTAAGATTTGTCGAAAATTCGAAATAATATGAAAAGTCTTATAGTGTGAAAGCGATCTTAAGTAAAATCTTATAGATTGAGAAGTAAAATTTGACACACCAATGGCTCTCTCCATTTTTTGAAATTTTTCTAATAGCTGAGACATTTCATATTATCAGGGTTGTTTTTTTTTGCAACAGCATACTACAGAGATTTCATGAATTGTTTTAAGCGTGATAGTGTGAAAGCGTTTTGTAAGGATACGTTAGATTTTTCGGCATCTCAGGCATTCTCAAAAGAGAAAATCGAATGAAAATCGTACGACTCAGTGTTAGAGTGTGAAAGCGGCTTTAGTAGGAATATCAACTATTTAACCAATGTTTTTAACGAAAATTGAATATGAGAAGTTTCCACATTCATTTCTTTTAGTTATTACTTTTTTGGTTAGTACGAAATTCCCAAACCCTGACGATTAACATTCCCAATATTCCATATATTTCATTCGCTCTTACTCCACTCTTTATATAAATAAATAGAATTTGAACAAATTCATTTATTATATATACATAAATAAAATATAATTTTGTTGAAAGAACAAAATGTTTTTATGTTTATTAAAATGTTTTTATCTTTCGTTGCCACCAAACTTATTCACACCAGTATGAAAACAGTCCTAATGCAAGCCACAGACTATGCGACGGTTGTACGAAAGATTAAAAAGATCTGGGGGCAAATTACGGCATTCGATATCGATCGAAATTTGTATTTAAATTGTATGGAAATTTCGATCGATATCGAATGCGGTAATTTGGCCCTTGATTTTTTGCTAAGTAGTATAAATAGGTTGTAGAATGTAGCATGTTGTACAACTACGTATATTTTCTGGTAATTTTCATTGTGTTCACATAAAAAACTATGCACACGAATTCACCATTAATGCGTGATTTTATTGCATTTTATAACTGTAAAAATGAAAACAATAAATTCTCTAATATTTTTAAGAAAATAATTTTCATAATATTTTTGTTTCACAAACAATTTTGACAAATCAAATAAAATAATTAATATCCTAAAGAAGTCACACAAAGCTGTGACGAAATATTGAACAATAATATTTTATCATATAAAAATAAAGAGACCTTAAGCTTAAAAATATTAGAGAATAAAACCAGAGGAATTTTGAAAACTGTAAAAATAAAAGCGTTAGAAACAAAAGCTACAATACCGGATCTCATATTTGCTCAAAACAATTTTCTACGAAATGAAGTTGTTTCTGATGTTGTACTCAGTGTTGTATAGTTTGTGGGCAATACACACAACATGGTAAACCAACATGTTGTACCAACCGTCGCATAGTCTGTGGCTTGCATATTGTTAATGACATATTCCTATTTTCTTTGCATATTTGATAACATAAAACGCATTGACATGTTAACATAACATATTTTTCGCATAACATAACCACACAACACTGTTTTAGATACCTCAGATGTTTCCCGGTAACATGTTACTGTTAAACATGTTCAGTTTGGACCACAGTTTAACTTTAAAGCGGCTTTCACACTATAAGACTGAGTACTATTAAGATATGTCAAAAATTCGAAATAATATGAAAAGTCGTATAGTGTGAAAGCGATCTTAAGTAAAATCTTATAGATTGAGAAATAAAATTTGACACACCGATGGCTCTCTCAATTTTTTGAAATTTTTCTAAAAGCTGAGACATTTCATATTATCAGGGTTGTTTTTTTGCAACAGCTTGCTACAGAGATTTCATGAATTGTTTTAAGTGTGATAGTGTGAAAGCGTTTCGTAATGATACGTTAGATTTTTCGGCATCTCAGGCATTCTCAAAAGAGAAATTCGAATGAAAATCATACGACTCAGTCTTATAGTGTGAAAGCGGCTTAATCGACTTACAAACGAACAATGTCTGCAGAATATTGAATTTTATTATCAAAATTTAGGCTCGGTTAAGAAATAGCAACGTGCGCTTTTTGTGTTCAGCCACGAAACTCATTTCTGTCTGCATGGATATCTGAACCAGTGTTGTCAGATTAGGGGTTTTCCCCCTAGATTTAGGGTTTTTTTCTATTTAGGGGCAGGTTTAGGGGTTAATATTCTTTAGGGGGAAATTTGGGGGTAAAAATATTTCATTTAGGGGATTTTTAGGGGATTTTCGAATTTATAGTTTGGTACATAATAGTACATAATTTAACCACTGAGCATGTCGAAGATATTGTATCGAAATGACGATTTCGAAAGTAATCACGCAAATACAAACATTAAAACATTTTTCTTGTTAAATCAATTTTGTTGCTTTTCCTTAAACTGCAAAATATAAATTTTAAAAAGTTGTTCATCCTTACAATTTATTACCAATATGCCAAAAAAGGATAACATATATAAAGAAAAATATAAAAAGGAGTGGAAAGCAGATCAGCAGTTTAAATACATACCTTTAAATAAAATTTTAAACACAATAAATGCAAAATTAAATTTCAGATTGGTTAGCCCCTGTCCAGGGAGACAACTACAAAGCTTTATGCAATTATTGTAAAAGCATTATGGTGGCTAACAGGAGACCTTATTGCACAACAAAATACGAAAAAACATATTGGATTTGCATCCCAAACAAAAGAAGTACATGTACTCGTAACAAACTTCCTCAAGCCGTCTCTTACAAAAGAAAGACAGATTGCAGATATATTTTTTTTTGGGGCTTTTTATAAAAAAAAATAAAATAAAAATTTCGGGTGTTTTCGTGCTTTTCGCGTAAGAATGATAATACCTCAATTCAAATTTAATAGAGATAAGAATGATAAAACCAAATTACTACTTAAACTTTTCTGCTTTAGGGGGTTTTTTAAGAAAAAGTGTAGAATCTAGGGGGTTTCTAAATTTTTTTGGGGGGAAGAAAAAAAATTATCTGACAACACTGATCTGAACAAACAAAATTGCCGTATTTTGTCTGAAGAGCAGTCAATTACTGCTCTAATTACATACATATATCATTCTATCGACTCTAATAAAGATTTCATACATTTCTCTAAATTTAATTTTCTTTTTTTTTGCTGTTTCGTAGTTATTTTTACCTTGGCTGTATGTATGTACATATTTGCAAGTCATAGCATGTAAATACATTAGATGCTGTTTGCATGTTACATGTAAACATTTATTACGATCCTCATCAAAATATAATTAAAGTCAAATATTATTTGTTAAAATAATTTGGACGTTCTTGCGGCAGAATGTGTATCAATGTAGTTGTTATGCGCTTTCATTTTTATACACAAACATTTTGTTCTTGCAATATTTATCTTAATGTGCATCGACAGGTGGATTTGCACCGAATAAGTCAACACAAAGACATTTTTTTTCTTTCAAAATGTATGCAAGTCCCACTGAATTTTTTAGAATTGAAATAGGAGAGGCGAAAGAGTGCATGCGAATGTATACTAATTGTACCATAGAAAACAGGCAAGAGCTGGCACGTATGGTAATCTTTTATTTTACGTACTTTTGTGTGTATCGATAAATGTACTCGTATGTGGCATTCAGATAGTTTATATACTACATCAATATAAAGTCACTTTTAGTTAGTTCTGACTACGTCGTACGCTTTTTTGGCTAAGTATTGTGTGACAAGCAGTTCTTGTGAAAAACATCAGTTTTTTAATAGGACCAGCACTATGGTGATAACCCCTGCATAACCAGTGCATTGCGCTGGAACTAGAAAGTAGGGAATAAAATTGAGAGGACAGATGAAAGAAGACGAGTAGATCGAGTTCTTTTGGACCTTCACTTCGCATCTTATCAATCTGGTGATTGAGAAAGTCTTATTTTGCCATACAAAGTATTTTGGGATTTTAGTATTAATTATTTTATGCAAAAATAAAAGCGTACGAATATTTAACAGACATCAAATGAAACTTCATAAAAAACTTTTGGAAAAAGAATATACATGAGCAAATCGTCTCAGATCATAAACGTATTTTATAATATTATTGAGCAATATCTTCAAGTTTTTTCTGGTTTCAGAGTCACAACTTCCAAAGATTTCGCATCCATAGATTAGCCCAGGGATTATGTATGTCTTAGCAAGTAAAACTCTTATACTAAGCGATATAAAATATTGAGAGGACCAGATAGTTCTCTGCTTTACATACGTTTGACCTACCAAGTAGTTAATATGATTTTTTTTTTAGAAGTAGGACCAGCACTCAGGGTATAACCCCTACATATGCAGTGCATTGCGCTGGAACTAGGAAAATAGATTTTGGGAAGGAGGATAAAGGGAGTAGTGTCTGTGGATATTCGACTTGAACCCCCTCAAATTGTAAGTGGCGGGGGTTAATATGATTTGTCCACGTTATATTGTTACTAAAAACTATTCCGAAATTTTTAGCTGCATTAACAATTCCTATTATCTCGTCATTTATAACAATATACTCAGAAATAGAAGGGTACATGTTTTTGTTACTTATTAGAATATATTTCGCTTTGCGCCAATTCAGCCAAACTTCATTGTCGGTAGCCCAAAGGTAAATTTTGTGCAAATTATTATTTTGTGCAAAGTTTTATCAGGCATCACGCTATGTTGCTGACTGGAGTACTTAAAGTAAGTTCCACATCATCAGCGTATAAATGAATTTTGTAATTGGAAAGCTTTGCTGGGAAACCATTTATATATAATGAAAATAGGACCTAATATTGAATCCGGGGGAGCACCCATAATAAGGTATGACCTGTTTGACCATATGTTCTTTGTGACTACTGCTGTGAACGATTCGCAAGATAAGAAGTAATGAGACAAAATTAAAACAGCTGCGGTTTCTGAAGTATGATTTGATCTATTGTACAAATTGTCTTAGAAAAGGCAATGTTTCCATTTTCTAGGCCTTGTCGTATATTTTCTGCTACTTACGCAAAAGCTGTGATGCAATTATGTTCATGGCGAAAACCAGATTGAACACTCGTAAGCAAACTATTATTAGTTTTTCTAAGGCCTTCGATAAAAAACACAAAATATCTATTGGTCTGAATTCTCCACTCGATTTTGGCATTGGTACCATTTTTGCACGTTTCCAGCGTAAAGGGTACCCACTTGTTGTTAATATTGTGTTAAACAGATGAGTAAAATACGGAAGAATCGCAAGCACACGTGTTTTCATAAATTTAGGGTGCATATTGGCTACGCCCATACTATTAGAGTATTCATTCCGTTAATCTATTAACTAGTCGGTTAATTTAAAATTAACTATTTTCGATTGTCGATTAAAACGGTTAATTTCAGTACAATAATAGATTCACAGATGTAACAACATTTTTATTTTTTATTTTTTTGTAGAATTAATAACATATTTTTCTTTTTTTATGTTTTCAATTATTGGTCTCGCTTCATATAGAAAAGATATCGCACTCGTTCAACAATACTGTATTAACTCGAAATTTATTAATTTTATCTTTTTGGCAAAAAACAATACATCACACTTATGTCTACCCATGGTTAAAAATTCCCATAGTTCTGACTACTCTTTCTTAATAAAATTACATGTTGTGACGTTTTTCCTGCTGAAATGGGTTATTTCTGTGAATCAAGAAAACAACATTATTTTGAGTTGTTCGAAGTGATTGGCCTTAACAAATCATTGTTTTTTTTTTCGTATAAAAAGTATCTAGTATTTTGAGTTAAGTTGTTATTCTAATAATAAAAGTTTCTTTTAGTCAGGTAGAATTTTGAGTTGCAACTGTTTAATTTATTCAGGCTAATTTTTTGTTTTAATTCGAAATATGATTGTTTTCATGAAATAATGCTTAACTTTTTCTTTGAGTTGTTACTGTTTTCATGAAATAATTCTGTTTTTTTATTGAGTTATTACTGTTCTGATGAAATAGATTTAACTACACTTTGTAATATCATCACTTTATCATTTTGCATTTGAGCAATATAGCAAAAATGCAGTTTTGATTAGCGAATATTTGAAATAAAAAAGTCCAATTAGTTCAATTAACAAAATGCCTTGTCAAAAAAAAGATGCCACTGTCGGAAAATAAAAGAAAGGATATTATGGATCTAGTCAAGAGAAACATAATCCCTAAAAAGTATTACGATTCATACTACGAAAACTTGAAATATATATTTTAAACTTTTTTAATTTAATAAAATATACATTTTAAACTTTTGGCATTTATTAAGCTTTAGCATTTATTTAGCTTTAAAAACTTTATTTACTTTAGTCTTTTTTTCATTTCGTGTTTATCTGTTTTATTAAAAATTTATTAAATACAGCAATAAACAAAAATAATTCAAGAAAATAATAGTAACTAAAAAAATCGATTTTCTATCTGCAGACAATGATCAAATAAAAAGGTTATGCAGCGCAATACAATAATTGATGGGTTTTCTAAATATTGCCGAACTTTTGTTAATGAAAACTTCCTTAAGCGTTAAGAAAACAGTTTTTTGTCTCTCCCGAAAACATTCAAGTCTTTGATTTATTACAGTATTGTAGAACGAGTGCGATATGTGTTAAAAAATATTTATTCGTTCAAAGATGTTTATTTTAATAGATCAAATGACAAACAGCATAAATTACAAGCATGTGTAAATATGCACGACGGGGTCGAGTTTCGCCTCATACATGATTTACAACATTGTTGGTCATCGTTGTTCAAAATGGTGTACAAGTTCCTTCGTGTACATATATAAATGTGTGTGGCTGATTTTAATTTGGATAAATGACTTATAGAAAACTTGTGTAAAACTTTAAAACCTCTGGACATGGGTGTAAAAGAGCTTAGAAAAGACCCTGATACTCTAATTGAACCTGATGGAATTATTGATTTCTTTTATTAATAATTAGAATGCCGCAGTTATTTTTCCAACTTTAATGAATATTTTTTAGCAAATTTAACGAATTTGTGGGCCAATGTTGAAAAATGTTTTTCAGCACTGTTTACCTCTTATTATCCATAGCGATTAAAGTATATCGATTATTTTCAAATATTAATTGATTGCAAAACAAAATCATCGATAGTCACACAAAAAAAAAATAATAATAACTATCGATAGTGCCATTAACAGTTTTCCACTAATACAGGCAATGATGGCTATTTTTGTCATTGTAAGTAGAGATGTCGTGATTGCTTCGTGTCTACGCGTAAATCACGTGAACCGTGGTTAGAAATTAATAAAATCGCGGTTGTGTGCGTGAGCATACATGATTTTCAATATGTATAATATTCACGCACTTATAACAAAAGTTAAGTACACATGTACATCGTGCGTGAAAATAGGTGATTAAAAATAATACATTCGTGACCGTGAGCGCCTTAAATCTTGCGTGCGTAAGCGTGCGTGAAAAATTCTTATTTCGTGATTTTACTCACGCTCATATCTCTAATTGTAAGCAAGCCATATTGACGCCAGATGAGATAATCCGCCGTATTTAATTTCCTCAGAAAATTTTTTTCGGGATCAAATCAATAAATTCACAAAATATTTCACTCCGTAATATTATTTCTTTCCTCGTTTTCTGAGAAATCAAAATATGGAATCAATGCCGTTTCCGAACGGATTCGGAATCTGTGACATGGCTGAATGTCATTGCTCTGTAGTACTCTACAACGCATCATTATATGCACTTAAAGTGCAGCACTGCTTGCGAATCAACGAGATAAAAATACAACGACACACATACTACTCGTATATTATTATATGAAGCGTAAAAATTGGCAGAATAACATAAAATACTTTAACAACAAAGTACAAAATAACGATGCCGTATTACACACACACATCCACAGACACATTAAATAATTGACACGAACGTGGGTTGTTTTAAAATTATAAATTGTCTTATTTGTATAGAATTGTAATCTTCTTTTTTAATTATTTTTAGAAGAAAAATTTAAATGCAAACTCATCGCCTCTTAACCGACTACTTTTCTAGTCTTAGTTTCTAATTTTCAAAATGAGTTAAATTTTGCACATTTTCTTATTTATGCCGCTTTCTGGGTATTTGTTAACAAGCAACTTCATGCTTAATTCGAGCTGTTTGTAGTAAAAAAGACATATCGAGCCATAACTGCTAAAAAATCTTAAGTGACATGCTTTTCGAAAATGTTTTTACGAAAATAAGCTATTAAGATAATCTGAATCATCTGCCAAAATACGAAAGTCCTGCCAAGAACCGATACGAAAATACAGCAAAAGAAATTTTAGTTGAAGTACATTCTGCCTTGAAAATTTTAATGTGTTTACATTTCTTCGTAAGTCAAAGTGCTGGTTAATCTAAAATTTTCTGTTTTTAATAGAGCAAAACTTCAGTAATATTAATGAAACAGTTAAAGGATATCTTGCCAAGGACAAAAATGATCAGCTTTAGAAAAGTGTGATTAAATTAACAGATTTTTCAGGATATCAAGAATATCTTATAGCAAATTCATTAAAATTATTAAAATTAAATATTACAATCGAAGTATCCAATATTAACGCTTAACTTTAATTTAAGCCAAAGGCAATTACAAAACACTGCTCCTGTAAAATTTACTCTTCGGCGGTTATGGGGCGATATAGTGCTAAGAAACAAAGTTAATATGATTAAACTTTATTTTTGGGAATCCTTGTTTAACAGTTAATTTTAATTAAATTGTGCTGTATATAAGAAAATTGAGTTATGGTTTCTAAGCGAATTTCACTGTGGATCATGAGGAACCATTTAATATGTTTTTGACTGCCTTAAATAGTTTCATAGTTTGACGGGATGATTTATATATGATATGAATGGCTCTGAAGTGTATACTGCACCGATAAAATGATTCTTAAAGTAATATAGCGCGCCTACAGTAACAATAACCCACAAGAACGGATTCGGTTAGCTAAAACATTTTTATCGTTTGAACGATTCTTATCGTGGTTTTTTACTTGCCCAAGACGGAGAACGTATTTTACTTTTGATATCCCATACATAATATTTTTTAGGTCTAGAGTTGCAGAATGGAACTCAGTACAAGTACATACAGGGTGGCGCAGAATGTGCTATGTGGTTTGAATTCTTTATAACTTTTTGATGTGTTAACATCTATACGCGCGCCTCTAGGGCAGTAAACTATCAGTTTCAATACATACGCAAGTGTAAGTGTAAGACTTTGTTTGTTCGTTGCTTGGCAGTCGGTATTGAAAGTGATTATTGGGCGATTTTCATATAATTTTCCCACGCGATTTTCTCCGGAAATTCATAGCCGATTTTATTAATTTTTGGATTAAAACGCTAGTGCGGGTTTCGCCGAAGAGTTTAGGCCAAAAATTAAGGCGATCCGATATCGGCGAGCGGAGATTTAAGTGTTTTAATTCGGAGTATTAATTTGGAGTAATACTAAAAAAGTGTTTTATGTTGATCTTCGGTTTTGTCTTATGCATAGCAAAGAGAATAGTGACGTGGTTATACGTACATATATAAAAATGAGATAGCAAGACAGCAACGTATGTAGCTTATGTACAAACATAACAATGTATGTATGTATGTACATTTGTCTGTTGCTTTGCATTCTCTTTGTTTTTTGTGGGTTTAATATAAAATAAATAAACAAAAAGGTGTTAACACATCGCCCGTGAGTTCGAACACTCATTGATTTTTTTTAATTATTATTCTTTCTTTGTTTTTTTTTTCCCAGATTTTTGTGAAGAAGACGTGGGGAATTAATTATGAATTAATTATGAATTAATTTTAATCTGCGCATTGCACCCACAGCGTCAGCAATAAACCAGCTGATTGGAAATTTTCGTCAACATGGGTCTGTAAAAACCTTTCCTGGTACCGGAAGAACACCTACCGTTCACACTGGTCAAAATAATGAACGTGTACGAGAGAGCGTGCAGCATAGTCCATCAACATCAACAAGGAGGCGTTCGACACAACTTGGACTACCACGTACGTGCGAAGCAGAAAATGGACATCACTTACAGGATATCATTTTTTAAAGCTAATTGCAAAAAATTCCCCAACAATAGAAAAAAAATTATAATAATCGAATAAATAAAATAGTTATAAACCATTTAAACCATATAGCTCATTCTGCGCCACCATTTTGAAATGGTTTAAGATAGATTCAAGTATTACAAAACTTGTAAATAAAAAAAATATTAAATGATTTAAAAATATATAGTAAGAAGTAATAAATAATATGAATGATACTAACTCAAAAATTATTGTAGTAGATTAGTACAATTATCTTAAAAATGAAATGACGTGTGTTACTAGTAAATTGAGAGCTTTAAGGGATACCGGTCCAGAGACGCATTGCATATTGGCTATTGTATCCTAAGCAAGATGGGTAGTTTTTTATCTCTATTAAAAGTAAAAAAGTTTAGACGAAGAAACACATGTTCGGCATGACACGCATGTACATAGTATAACCTTATGAATTATTTGTAAAATCCTTACCTTCAGATGCATATAGTTTGTTTACATATAAAGAAACATGATCACATTTTCCAATGCGGCATAAATAAATATTATTAAAAGTCACGTGGAGTTTTCTTTTACTAATTACTACTAATGTCGGTATTGATATTCGGAAACCTTCGCAAATATTTTTTAACATCGAATACACATGTCCACAGACATAATTAATATGGTTAGACCAGGTGAAGCTGTTGCCAAATTAATTTCCCAGGTTTTTAGCTAGACTAAGAATAGATTTATTATTTAACATTAAGGGTTTTGATCAAGTTTCATGAAAGTCTTTTTCATAACCAAACGTTTGCACTAAGTGGGATTTATCCTCAGGTCAGCAGCCCACAATTCATTTAAAATTCTAACGCATCGGTCGATTAATGCTGAATTTCATAGAAACAAACTAAATTTAAGGGATAAAATATGGTAGTCAAATGCTACAGCAAAAACTCTAAATTTATGTTTTAGAAAGTCCGCAGTTATTACTGCAACAACGCGTTGCAGCAAGAAATCACAAGAATAACTTGTCATATTTGATTGTTTAAAATGTCTACAAAGGCATATATAAAGGGTGGGCCATTTAAAGGTTTAAATTTAAAAATGCAATAAAACAAAAAGTTTGTGAAGTTTTGGCAAATTATTACGGTTAGAGATATGATATTATTTCATTAATGTGGCTGCCGCGGCTGGTCTCACAGTAAACCATACGATAGTATCAAATTCTCGAGTACCTTTTCGAGTGTATTGCGTCGTATATCGGCAAGGGAATCACAAATATTGGCATTTAAATACCCAATTGTCTTTAACGGCGTCCCACAAATAATAGTTTAACGGGTGCATTGGCTTCTGTAAGAGCACGTGTGGGTTTTCTAAACTCTAAATAAGGCAATTTTGCTTATTAAAGTAGCCACCAAGATAAAAATGGGATTCATCTGAATTTTTATTTTTATTTTTTTTTGCAAAGCTGACATAACCGTGCAATTTCTCATTGGCCCATCTAGCGAAGCGGGTAGCCATGCGGCTTCAACTCTTGAACCAACTTAACTTTGTAAGGCGTCATATTCAGATCTTGACGAGTTGATGTTGATACATAGATTCTCACGCACACACTCAGTCACGATATTTTTGGGTCTACGAACTGTACGAGCGCACTCACGGCTTGGCGCATCAACAATGAAACCAGGTTGACGAATTTTAGCAATAAACTTGCGTATAAAGGGAACTCTAGCTTCTTCTATGCGAACAAATTCTGTACGTACAATTTCCGACCAAAATAAATAAATTTCCAGTAAATCCGAACGTTGCCTAATCGATTTATTTCGTTCAGTGGAGATAATATCCAGAATTTTGTGCCAGAATATAATGACATAAGTATTGCCGGAATTGAAATAACCTTTGGTTCAAATTTAAACCGATAGATGGCCCACTCTTTACACGGTGAGACAAAAAAAATGAAGTGAAAGTTTCTAGGATGTTATACCATTTTTCTGGTAGGTACTGTCGAGTACAACAGCACTGTTTTTGGAATTTTCAAAACACCTCCAAAATCTTGAGTTACGGGTAAAAACCGGGTTTTCATGCCCGTATGCACTAATCACCCCGTAACTTAGACAAATACCAACCGATTTCAATTTTACATATTGAAATCGGTATTGTGTCACCTGATTATAAAACAATCTTTGAACAACTTTCAAGAGGAATAGTAAGATTGCTATCAGCGCTGCAGCTCACGTCATACTGGGGGCCAGGTTTGCAAAATGGGAACATCAAAATTTTACCAACAAATTCATAAAACTGTACTTTTTTTATCGCAATTGTACAAAGAAAAATTTAGGAATAATTTTTTGTTTTCCGTTCTTACTTGAGCTTAAATAAATACAAAATTTGCTTAAGTTAAATTTAATATATTAAAACAAACACATCCAGCTTCTTGAGATTTCATTACTTAAGTTATCAAAATTCAAAAATAGGTTGTTTTATATGATATATATATATATATATATATATATATATATATATATATATATATATATATATATATATATATATATACATATATATATATATCTGTTTGGTTTTTTGTTATTAAATATTTAATTGTCTGAAAAGAAACAGGTGAAGGCGAAAAGAAATGAAAGCAAAGATAAGTGGCTACCGCAAGTCAATCAGAATGATAAACTGGGGAAATTTCATAAAAACGCATAACCTGTGAAAGTTAGTAAGTTGCGCCAAATGATTAAGTGGAGTACCTTTTCAGTCTACGATTGTACCAAAAGAGGTACAAATGTACCAATTTTTTCAGCCCTAGCGGATATTCATGCATTGAAAAATAAAAGCAGAGATTGCAAATATATTTGAAATTTTGTTTTTTGTTGCACATGTGAATTTCACAACACAAAGTCATTTACAAAGTTAGACTGTTAATACCGAAATACCACCATTATAATGGGTGATTCAAGTAGAGATACTTTTTTCAATAGCCTTTTTTTGACAGATTCATGCTGTCATGTTAATTTTGTTTAGTATTGTTTGGCATTTCATAATGGAAAGACAACGTTTACAAATCGTGCACTTCGCTCAACTTATGGTCAACATAATCGGCCTACTGAGCGTACTATTCGCAACACCATCACCCATCTTGAAACCCAGCATTCATTATTGGATAATATTTGACCAAATAGACCACGTCCAGCACGCTGTGAAGAAAATATAGCGGCCGTAGCTGAGAGTGTATACGAAGACCGTGGATAGTAGATTTGGCGCCGTTTGCAGCAACTCGGACATTAGAACCGACTATTTGATGCCCGAAATTAAAGCTCGTGATCTCGGCGACATTTGGTTTTAGCAAGACGGCGCACTTCCCACACATCGCATCAATCAATGGATTTATTAAGAGAACATTTCGGTGAGCACATAGTTTCTCGTTCTGGGTCGGTCGATTGGCCACCAAGATCGTGTGATATCACACCGTTAGACTTTTTCCTGTGGGGATATGTAAAGTCTAAAGTTTATGCGAACAAACCCGCTTCGATTCAGGCCTTGAAGGAAAACATCACGCGTGTCGTTCGTCAGTTACCAGTCGAAATGCTCGAACGAGTCATCGAAAATTGGACTCAATGGATGGACTATCTGCGACGTAGCAACACCCAACATTTGATAGACATAATCTTCAAAAACTAAATGCTAAAGAATGTTCTTTCAAATGATAAAATAACATTCTCCATTAAATTTGAATTTTCTGTGTTTTTCTTTAAAAAAGAGGGGAAACTCGAAATGGATCGCCCATTAGTACCTGTTTTATTAAAAAAAATTCCAATGAAACTAGAAATATTGGGTTTCTAACTTCGGCGGAAGCAGATGCTTTACAAAGATTTGAAAATTATAATATGTCTATATTTTGGTGCATAAAAGTGTCAGCAGTGAAAAATAAATTGGATGAGTTATTGTTTCCGGAGATTTCTAGAGCTTCCAGAAGAATTCTGTGGGTTTGACACTTATCACCTAATATGAAAAAGCACAATTTTAAAAGCTGGTTTGTACAAAATTAGTTTTTTCATTTATCATCCCTGATTTCTGTGCGTTTCACAGTGGAAAATCATAGAGTAAGACCAGCCCATAATTCATTTTAAAAAACTTTCGAAAAAAATATTATTGTGTAATCTTTTTTTTTTTATCGAAAAGCAAAGATTAATAATTTGAGGAAAATATTTGATGTTTGGTCAATACTAATACTCGGAAATAAGGACCGTATTCACACCGTTTTACGATAAAGATTTATTACCATAAAAATAAAACATATTTCAGAGCATATTTTTAATATAACTCACATTACAATTAGGGAGTTATATACCTTATTGGAAAGGTGATTTGATGTAGATTCCGATTTTATAAATAGCGGATCAAGTTTTAGTGCAAACATTTGAAATTTTAGCTCCTGAATGATGTAATCTTGTTTTGGCTGCATGTAAAAGTTTGGTAAGGTTTTCAATTAGGAGCTCTGCTTAGCTCTGCGCCCATATGTAAAAAATGTTAAAGCTTAATATATTAATAAAATACTATAAAAGTATTAGCAGCATATTCGTGCCTAAACAGAAGTTACATTCAATAATTTAAAAAAACACAGTTATAGGGTCCGCAATCTAACGTTTTTTTTTCAACTAGTGCTTATTTCGTGAATGGTAGCACTTAGCTCATGTCTGATTTGACAGATAATTAGTTTTATCCTTCCGCTGAACGAATATGCTTGACCATCCAATGCGTTTTCGCTTCGCTAAGTGGGCCTGCGATCTACTTACAGAAGATGCCGATTTTGCAAAAAAAAATCGTCTTTTCAGATGAAGATCATTTGGATCTTGGCGGGTATGTAAACAAGCAAAATTGTCGACGCACCCAAAACGAGTCACTGTTTGGTGCGGATTTTGCTCCAGAGGCATAATTGGAACATTTTTCTTCGAAAATGAGCAAGGAGTGGCCGTTACTGTCAATGGCGATCGTTATCGGGCCATGCAGCCATTTGAATGAAATTATTTTCCATTATTAACCGTAAGGATTGTACTTTCAAATAAAAAAAGAAATTTGAGAAAATATTCAGTAGTTTTTTTTATAGGATTTTCAAAAAAAAGTTATTTGGCGGGCCCTATATTTAGATACTTGAAAAAATGGTTTTTGTTAGAGTAGCTTTGCACTGTTATCTCATTTTTTATTTATTTTTTGCTAAATGTAAAAAAAAATTTAGCAAATTGAGCACGAATAAAGTTGACTAGTAGGCTATTGATGGAAAGTTTAATAATAGTCACAATTAAGATATGTTTTTTGGTTATACTTTTTTTTTACATTAGTAAAAATTAATAATTTTAAGTGTTCAGTGCGTCAAATAATTGAAAATAATAATAAAATAGCGATTTTTAAGAAGAAAATATCACGGTTAAAGTATTATTTAAATATTTAAAGTTACACTATACCTAACAGAATGTTTTTTAAGTTTATTTTTTATTGTATTATTTAGTTATTGTAAGCAATATACATCGAATATGTAAATTTAATTTTATAAAATCAAAACCCAGTTAAATATGGGAAAAGTGCAAATTAATAAAATTATATTAAGTTAGGTGTGGGTTAAAGTGACGTCACATAAATTAAAACCATTAAAAATGTTTTATAATAAAAATGTTAATATAATAAAAAAAATTATTTAAAGTTTAAATTTATTTAAAGATAAAGTTACTATTTTGTACCAAATACAATTAAATAATATAATTTTATAGAATAATACCAAATACACATAAGATTAGTCGTGCAAAATTTCAGAACCTTATCCCTAAGAACAAAAAAGTTACAGATTTTTGATCCGATAACGACTAAAATATTCCACTGTGCGTTTGTTCGGTGAACAAATTGTGTATAAAACAAAAACAAATTTAATTTTTTTTTTAATTTCCTTTTGGCTTATTAAAAATTTTATTAACACCAAGTGATTTGCAAAATTAGAGTAACAAAATGTTGTCAGTCAATTTAGAATGTCGTCATAGTTAATTTTATTTAGGTTTCTTCAAAGAACTGTTTTTCCTTCAACGTCATTTCGAGATATATGACGAATGTTTTTTTTTTCGAAACTTAACCTTGAAAGTCTTATTTGTTTCGAACATTTCTGTCTAAGAAATGGGATCAATTTTCGGGAAATAAATATTTTAAACATCCCGAAAACATGAGTATACGGGCATGTTCTGTTTGCATTTCAAATTTATTGTCCTTTGAGCCTTTAGCACGTACTGCACAAAGAGGAAACACATTTTATAATCTGGACCCAATATTCAGACATAATAGAAATTGCAGCCAGCTTCAGAAGTCTCCCGAGACTTTGTTATTTATTCGCAAGGAACAAGGGTAGAAATTCGTTCACAATATATGCGTATGTATGAGTATGTGCGTAGTCCATAGTGAAAATCTTAACAACAATACGTTGGAAAAGTTTGCCAATAATTCCAAATGAGCCAGAAGGGAACCAGCTTATTTTTCAGATTTGGATTCTACCAAAATATATTAAATATCAAATTGTACCAAATTTATAACGCTGGCACACATTAAATCCGTGTGTTGCCGATTGATAATTTTCTTCATGTTCTATATTCTGGATTTTTTATTCCATTTTTCTTAGGCCAATTATGTTGATTTATCTGGTCTAACCAACTTCTTTTTTGTTCATTCAATTTGTCTAATCGCCTTGACAGTTGATCTAATATAAAGGTTCAGGTGGAGTCAACAACAGTAATAGCAAAATAATCTATCCTCAAAGATCCTCAAAGAATTAATTCAATCAGCAGTTTTAATCACTTCAAGTATAACAAGTAAAAACGTTATATTCGACCGGGTCGCATCTTAGTAAATTTAAATTTAACTTGGTGGAACAGAGTTCCTTTATATAATATCGTACGTCAATGCCCACTTTGGGGGCGGGGTTCAAATATAGACTATATCATGTTTTCCACAGACGATCATTACTGATCAAGAATATATATACTTTATGGGGTATACTTTATGTGGGGGAGACATTTCACCTTTGCCATAAAACTCTAAAAATAAATGTTTGGGATAATTATATACAAAATTAAAAATAAAAATATTGATAGGGTCATTTAGGGGACAAAGCAAGACGAGGGAATAGGGCAGAGTAGTACCAGGTTACGTCTCAGCTTCGTCATTAAAGCTTAAAAATGTTATTTTCAAGGAATGTAGGCTCAAGTAAAACGCTTTGTTAAATTTTTACACTATTTTTGCATATAATAACGTCCACTAAAGGGGGCGGGGTCCAAAAATTATTATTTTTTATTTTATGGCTCCAAGTTTAAAGCGTTGGACTTTCTTTGACATAAAAATATATCATTTGCTTAACAAAATTATAAAAAAACTTTAAAATTTATGTTGTTTTTTCTGCTATCCTTCAAGATATGTCTATATCAAATTTCAAGAGTCTGGCTAATTCATTTGGACTGAATCGTGATTTCCACAGACGGACGGACGGACATGCTCAGATCGTCTTAGACTTCATCACTGATCAAGAATATATATAATTTATGGGGTCTCAGATGGATATTTCGCTGCGTTAAAAACGGAATGACAAAGTGAATACACCCTCCATATTCTTTTTTGGAGGGTATAAAAACATAAAAGATATTGTTCTATGGGGCATATGAATACCCGTGCTCATGTGATTGCACTGGTCGTATATGGGTTAAAAATATTATTAATTATATTTTTTGTGATTTAAGGTAATATTTATGGATGAACCAAATATTCTACTGTCTTTGAGGAGAAAACCAAGAGCTATTCTATACATTTTTTTTTATAAAGTAAAGCGGCGTAGATTTAAAATATGGTGCAGTGAGAAACATATAGTAATTTAAATTTTTTTAATTAGATATTTTGAATATGTATGCTGTCAAATTTTTTGTGCATTTATTTTGCTTTTAATTTGTTGAACAATCCTCGTTGTCAGTTCTATATGTTCGCTAGATTTTTTACTTGAAATTAAATAGAAATTGTGTACTTTTTGGCATTAGCTCAAGAAATCTTAGGGTAAAAATATCAATATATAGAAATGAAAATAAAATTAAAAATGCATTTGGTGGTGAGACAGCAAAATGGAAGGCGAGAGCATAGAAGGGGTGCGCCATGTTTGTCCTCATCAAGAGTGCATCCATCCACTTCTTTGTACTAATGACAAAGTTTGTTTGTACAAATTGTGTTTGTATGTGTTTTAGCTGGCATATTTCACTTCCAATGCAATGTTTGTTTAATTCTATTAGCGTGACTAAAGCAGTTGGTAACCAACAATTTTGGTATTCCGTCTTCTCTTAACGCATGCATAATTTAAACACTTTGCATTTGAATACCACAAGAGTACAATAAAATCGAACGAATAAAGAATTATTAAAATTAATTATAAATAATCGCCAATAGGAAGTTGCATTACTGCCAATACAAGCTGTGGGCTTAGATTCTTTTTGTCTTGAGATTTTCCATTTTTTTCTATTTCGCATTTCCGTCAGAAAGAAAAATGTTAAATACTGCCCCAAATCGAAAAAGATCTCAATATATTTAATATTAAAGGTTTTTCTTTGCTGTAAGGTAAATTTTTCTTATTTTTCATTGGAATCATGCATTTAGTTCTAAGTTGTCATATCTTTGATTTATAAAAAGAATTTTTAATTTTCTAATTTTGATGAAGTGTCCATGATACTCGTATTTATGTTATCCCTGTCTAATGATAAAAGACTAGTATTTTAATTTTCAAACGACTATGACTTTTCAAAGAATCAAACGATTCTTACGTGGTTCGTGGTTGATTGATGTAGTTTTTCGGCTCCCATAAAATAATCGAGAACACCAATTAATCGGATTTATGATTACGGAGTTTTTTAAAACATCTCTTTTTTGGTTCAAGACATAAGAATTGTCAACCGATTAAGAATAAGTCGACTAATCGACTAAACAAAACTAAAGACTTGATAAATATAATAAGTTGATTAATTAATGCCAATGAATTGAACAATAGTTTTCATTGAAAATTTAAATAAAAGCTTAGATTTTGAATATTCCCATATGTTTTTTTTTTTATCATTTTATGCAAAATTCCTACATTTAAAAAGTATTTGATTTGTATTTAAAAATTTCTCAAAACAAAAACAAATGACGTGTAAAACATTTTTGTTCTTTTGAGACTTATAATAAGAAATAGTTGTCACAATTCTAATTCACTGCACAGATGTAGCAATTTGAGCAATAATCAAAATTATTTAAATTTTTGCTCACTTCATAAATAGTACAAGTCTGACACTGTGCAATGCCAGAGCAGGGAACTAGTGTAGTGTATGGCCGGCATAAGCAACGTATCCAAACAAAAGACGTCTGCACTCGACTTGTGTCGAAATCGTTCATCCGCTCGTTTCTGACAAGAACCTCTTATCAAACCCATTTAAATTACATTGGTTTAATTATAGGTTCTTGTCAAAACGAGCGGTGAACGAGTTCGACACAAGTCTAGTCTACACGAAACCCTAGACATCACTCATTTTGGTGGTCGCTAATGGCACTTTTGAGCACAACTGTAATTTCGGTTAACTTTTGTTGGCCTTTATTTTATTATATTTCTTCAGGTCGACGTCTTTTAATAAAATTAAAAAAAGTTTTATTTATTAGAACTTTTAATAGGCGAGCGTAACAAATATTTGTAACAAAATTCACAATTGTAATATTTAAATATAAAAATAACGGTTAAAAAATAGCAAAAATTGTTCTTGCTGCCGGTATGCGGCCCCTACATGTTGCGACTGTTGAATGAAAGAAAATCAAATATGTTTAATTTTTATTGAGCCGGTGGCCAACCAGAACTCTAACGCACACTTTGGTTGTACAACTTGATCAAATTGTACAACAAGTCGCAAAGTATAGGGGCCGCATTACGATGGCATATTTTTGATTGATTTTAAATTTATGCACGTTGTGTAAAACACATACATACTCGTAGTATGTTTAGGAATAGAAAATGGAAGGGGAGCACCACTTACCTTTCCTTGCATTATCAGCCTTATTGTTAATGTAACCGATGGATCATCATGTTTAATTTGCGTACTTGTGTTATTGTCCTCCATTTTAACTGTGTTTATGTGTGAGGGGGTATGGGGAGTTGAAATTTACTTGAATTTCAAAATAAATAAGTTTGTTGTTTAAATGATGCGATTTTATATTTTATTTATGTATGCGTGTATATTTCCTATAGTTATATAAGTATTTATATTTGTCTGCTTTATGTAGATCTTTTTTCTATGTAAGAAATATATTATTTGTTGTTCCTGTTTTTGCTCCTTTGGATTTATTAATATTTTATGTGCAATAAGAATAATAAATCAATTTTATAACAATTACAAATTAATTGGTGGTGTCTTTTATCGTTTCATTTAAGCTCCTCTTGTTTTCTTTATTGAATTTATTTTATATTTAAAATTTCGCCTGTATTCTTTTCTTGTTGTTTATTTGATTGTGATTTCGTTGCAAAATATATTATTTTGTTTCCCCTTCATATGAAAGCAGTTTGTGTTGGATCTGCAAATATGATAGACAGATAAATTTTATAGATGAGTGACAGTTTTTAAGTCTGCCGCCTGGGAGTTTAAGATTCTGCAATAAGTTCCTTAGACGTTGGACAAGTTTATTTTAGTAATTGTTTTGAAAACAATTAATGTTCTTGAGACTGGCAATTTTTGGGCAAGTATTAAACAAATTTTTCTTATTTATTTTTTTTCAAAATTAGAAAAATCTTTTGTTTTCTTTCTTTTTGGCGTCAAACAACAATTAGTAGATGTACTGGTTAAATAATGAAGCAGCAGCCTTGGTGATGTCTATGGTTCCTTACAAATAGTTTACGAATTATGTAGACGTTAATTGCTGCAATGAGACGAAAATACATATATAATTAATTACAATTAATAATGGCGTCGTAGACGTATTATTATTTTACACGAGTACACATGCAAATTGTATTTGAAAAATTGTCATACTTTTCGATGCAAATTATTTTACAAAACTTGTATTTATCTCTACATAATTTGCAAATTTCCCTGTGTTGAGATCTAATGGATTACATTCTTTTCTGGTCTTCATTTTTAAGATTTATTTTTGTCAATCGATTAAAGTCGAAGTGCAATATTAATGGCGGAATGTAATAAAAGAAACACAACAAAGCTTCCGGCAGTCAGCATTTCTTCTCTTTGCATTTTTTTTGTTTTGTTTTGTAATCTCTTGTGATTTTTTTTCTCGATATTTTTCATGATTTAATTTTTTTATTTTGTCTAATTTAAATTTGTTTCATATTTGTCTCCTTTTTGGTAATTCAACCTAAATTTGTTTATGTGAAATTTACAAAACTTTGAATATGCGCCAAGTTTTTTTTTACAAATTAAATAATGAAAACATTTATTCTGTACTTACACACATACTTTTGTAATTGTCTCTCGAATGCGTACTGAAAGTATTTCAGAATTGAAATAAATGTTCATATTTTTGGTATGCAAGCATATTTCACTGTTTACAGTTACAATGATTTGTACAAAAGTTTCTATAAAATTATTTGTCATTCAATAATTATATTATTAAAACCTTGAGTGCCATTGATCGCAGTGACGGTTGTGTTTATGTAGCTTAAAGAAATAATTTTCGTACTGTAAAATTTCGCATTACAGAATAACCCTCCTGAAATTTATTAAGCAGCTAGGCCAACAAGTAATTAGCAAATTGGGACGGTCTGCATTTCAAGCATCCTCATAGGTCATAGGTTTCCTTTAATTATATTGAAGTCCTTCCAAAGCATGGAACCCTTAAATTATGGCCAGGGAGTTGAAATTCTGTATACAACTAACAACAGTCAACAAACACATAGGAAAAAGGCGTCAGATCCGCACAAAACTAGAAAAACTAGAAAAAAAAAACGCCAAGCTTTAAGTCCAAAAACTTTAACAAGGTGGACCAAGTTCTGGATAGTTCAAATAACATTTCGTTTCTAGGCAAACTTCTAAAGGTAGGATCACACGATTGTCGCAAAGCACCAATTTTACAAAATTTTTATTGTGCTGATTTCTTTCACAATAAATAAGTTATCCCAATCAAATTCTCTGCGTTCACATGATTGTCTCATTTTACATAAACTTGATTGATGCGAATTGGCGCAAAACCATTAAGTGGCAATAATTGTCGCACTCCAGTCACACGATTGTTCTACTGTCCGGCAACACTGGGAAACAGCTGTTGTGCTAGATGCCAAATTTTGTTTTGTTTCGTTTATATTTGCATGACTTGTAAACATTTAATAGGTAAATGAAATTTATTTGTTGGTGGTCAAGCAATGTCTGCAATGCATTTTATATGCTGTTTTCAGAAGTATGTGCATAAGATAAGAGGTTTTTAACTTTACAAAACCGTGGTTAAAGTCTACTGATGATTTGGTAAAGCACCAATGAAATGCATATAGACATTGCTTGACCACCAACAAATATATTTCATTTACCTAAAGGGTGTTTTTTATGAAGTTTTTCTTTTATACGAATCACTCTGTTGTCTGACAGCTGTTTTGACAGTTTAAAGTGACGTCTCTACTCAGTATTGTTTGGCAAATCATCATGAACAGGTTAAATTCAGAACAACGCTTCCAAGTCGTGGAAATTTATTTTCAAAAACAGTGTTCAATTAAAAATGTTTATCCGCTTTTTTACCGCAAAATTCTCTTCGGTGATGAGGCGCATTTTTGGTTGAATGGATATGTCAACAAGCAAAATTGCCGTATTTGGAGCAAAGATAATCCACACGCCGTTCAAGAATTACCAATGCATCCCGATAAATTTACTGTTTGGTGCGGTCTATGAGCTGGTGGAATCATCGGTCCTTATTTCTTTAAAAATGAGGAAGGACGACGCGTTACCGTGAATGGAAATCGATACAGAATCATGATCAATGAATTTTTGGTGCCAAAACTTCAAGATATGGATGTAAACGAAATGTGGTTTCAACAGGATGGTGCCACTTGTCATACTGCGGGCGAAAGAATGGACTTATTGAAAGAACATTTCAACGACAACATTATTTCGAGAAATGGACCGTTGAATTGGCCTCCGCGTTCGTGTGATTTGACGCCACTCGATTATTTTTTGTGGGGATACCTGAAATCATTGGTTTACGTGGATAAACCAGCAACGATTGACGCTTTGGAAACCAGTATTCAACGTGTCATTGCTGAAATACGCCCTCAAATGCTTGAAAATGTGGTCGAAAATTGGACCTCCAGAATGACCTTTGTGCAAAATAGTCGTGGTGGCTATATGCCCGAAATTATATTTAAATGTTAAATGACAAGAAATTATCTACCAAATAAAAATTTTTCTTGGCCATTTCATAATTTGGCATGTGTTTTATTTAAATTTCAAATCAGCAAGCTCTTAAAGGGCTATTAGACAGGCATACTTGTCTGCAGACATGTGTGATGGCATACTTTGTGTTTTGCTATTACACTATCGAACACTGACGGCATACTTCAGTACAAAGAAATTTTTGAAGCGAAAGCATGACAATGAATCGGAAAGTTTAACGGCTATGGTTATCAATGAAATACTATTACAATCTTTATATTAATATTTCTTTTAATTTATTGTATCCAATAATTTTTAATTGCTTATTGTGTTATATTCTAATTTTATTTGCCACAATTACGGCAGGCTTTTATATTGTTTAATGAATTCTTCCCAAAAAATTATGTTACCAATACCTTTTTTTTACAACTTTCCGATAAGCACACATCAGCGTCAACAAGCGAACTGAATTTTTATATGAAGTATGACAGACACGCTATTAGACGAGTATGTTGGTATGCGACAGACATCAGAAAATCAAAAATTTTTGAAAACCAACATACATGTCGGACGTACTCGACATACATGCTATTAGACAGTGAGATTTGGTATGCCATCACACATGTCTGCAGACAAGTATGCGTGTCTAATAGCCCTTTTATAAAAACACCCTTTATAAAATAGAATTGTGACAAAAATATGTCAAATAAAAATTTCAAAACAGTAAAACATTTAATATATTTTTTACGTAAAGATGATTTGTTCTCTAAAGAAAAAGAAAATTGCATCAGCTTTAATTATCGTGTGTGTACTTGAAGATATAAAGAAAAGAAAAGAAGTACGTGGGTCAGAGAGCGGTTTACAAAAAGAAGCAATGATGGCGCATATGAAAAACATTGATGGAGTTTCGTGAAATCGAAAACCAAAACTTTTTGTTCAAAAATTTAATCGGATGAGTGACGAAACGTTTAAAGAATTGCTGCGGCTAGTGTCACCATATGTATATTCAAAAACAGGACACAAATATGTGCAGAATCAAATGAACATTTTTATTATAAAAAAAAACTAACCATTGATTGACGCACGAGAAAACCATAAATATTGGTGCATTTTTGACATTTTTATTGACGGTTTGATTAACTACAAACCGTTCACACGATTGCCACACCAGAGTTGCATTTAATTGCGGCAAATCAGCACAATTTTGTTCTCGATTGTCGTATGGGATAATAAATTGTGAAATCACACGATTTGCATATGAAATATACAAATAATTGATGCATTGCGGTAATCGTGTGATCCTACCTTAACTTTGCAATATTTATTTACTTTTCATATCTAAAAAATTACGACTATGGAGAAAACAAGATAGTTGATCGGGACCCTAAATTGAGAGGGCATTAGCACCAAAGATAATAGAATAACTTCATTGTACACCCTGCTGCTTTCGCCCAGTAGAAATCCAGATATTTTGATAATACACTTTATCAGACTTAGCCCGCCATAGAGCTTTGGCGGAGGTGTTGCCTTTGTTTGCTGTCGCTTGTGGAGCACAACAGGCCTTATTGGCTTAGGTATGTGTTAAATATATGCATCAGCCTGATTAGCATCCTTTTTTACTTAGCCTAACCTAAAGCACTTATATAGCTGCCTAAAGTAACTACTTGCGTAAATATCGTACAAAGTCGTGTAATGCTTCAGCGTTAAACTATAGCATAGAGTAATAGAGAAGAAGAATTATTGGTTTAAATATTCAGCTCTGGAAATCGAATTTATGGCCTTTCAAACGTGGAAATATTAAGCAAAAAAAAATATACGAGGATAGTTTGACAGTTCTATTACTTCTGTAATAGCATATCGTTGCGCTCGTTCTCAACCACTCGAATAAGAGCGCATATGGTTTGCTCGATTTCGAGCGTATTTTACTCGCACTCGAAATCGAGCAAAGCATATGCGCTCTTATTCGAGTGGCATAGAAAAATAGAGTACACTCGATATTTTCTTTTTCACTCGCAGATTATACACTTGCCGAATACTCTTTCAGTCTTTCTCATACAAAAAAAAAAAATTTCCACTTAATTTTTTTCCACAATTGTTAATTTCACAAATTGTGTTTTTTCCTTCAAAGTCATAACGAAAATATTTTCGCGTTTCATTATTTATGTCTGTATTGTTCATTATAATATAGAAAATATAAGTAAACTTTTAAAAATATAATAAAACTTTTTTTATAAAACCAACTAATTGCTCCGCACACGCGCACTGTATGGAAAGACTGAAAGAGTACACAAAAACCACACGCACACACAAGTCAGCAAAGACAAACAGTTTCTCTTTTTCCACTCGATTTTACTCTTTTAAAGCCTGGTACTCTGTTCAAAATTTCGTGCGAAATGCTGTCAGACTTCATACAAAAGTTTCTAGCATGAAATATATGCGGAATAATGTTGCAATAGTAGTACTGTGTTCTTATTGCGAAAAACATGTGAAATGAATTTGGCAGAATGTTCTTTTAAGAAATAAGTTTCTAGCAACATTTCTTTTTAACTGCGAAAGAACATGAGTCGTACTTCTTTCGCATGAAAACATAAGAGTTCTGTGTATATACATAAAACAATGTTGCACACATTCAAGCAAAAAAAAGCCATGAAATATATAAAATCGCGTGGTGGGCTACATTAGCTACATGACAAAATTTTCACATGAAATAATTAATGTTGCTCAACATTTTCCACAAATTCGAACAGAGTACTAGGCTTAAGAGTGAACTCTCACTCTATTTCGAAGATTTTTACTCCCACTCTTACTTTTTAAAAAGGAGTACTCGCGAGTACTCCCACCTAAAACAAACGAGTGGAGAGTAAACTTTTTGTAACACTCGTAATCTTCGAGTACTCTTCTTCGCGAATATTTTTCACTCGCGAGTAAAATCGAGTAAATTTGAGCTCTGGTTTAAAATATAATGGGCATGGCATGTTCTACAAATTGAATTAAGATTCATAGTTCGAAATTAGTTTTTAAATTTCAGAAAGACATTATAAATATTCCATTGCACAAAGGAAAGTCAACATCAGTTTTATTCAACTCACACAGCAGAGCAGAACAGCTGTTTTCGAAAGCCGCAACAAATTTCATCATCAGTGCTCATGTGTATTGTGTTTCTGTTTAAAATGTTTTACTTGGTGGGACAGAGTTCCTTTAAGACATCTCTGTGCCCAATTTTAAATCTCTCATTTGACAGAGTCATTTCGGCAAGGGCCTTGGGGGAGACGATTCACCTCTGCAAGATCAGAAAACATCTCAGCTTCTTATAGGCAATAAGGAATAAAAACTGTTTAATATTTACACTATTTTCGCATATAATAACGCCCACTAAAGGGGCGGGTCCCAAAAATTATTTTATTTTATTTTGTGGCTTCAAGTTTAACGCGTTGGACCTTCTCTGACATAAAAATATATCAGTTGCTTAACAAAATTACAAAAAAAAACTTTAAAAATTATGTTGTTTTTTGGAGGTTGGTTCAGTTCTTTTGTCCCTCTTGCCCCATTTAGCCCATTTCCGAACTTGACCTGTGCTACCTTCAAGATATATTTATACCAAATTTCAAGAGTCTGGCTCTCTTCGTTTGGACTGAATCGTGATTTCCACAGACGGACGGACGGACATGCTCAGATCGTCTTAGATTTCATCACTGATCAAGAATATATATACTTCATGGGTTCTCAGATGGATATTTTGCTGCGATACAAAAGGAATGACAAAGTGAAAATTCCCTCCATTTTTTTTTTGGAGGGTATAAAAAAGGCTGCACACATTTTTATTTCCGAGTTTTCCTTTTTAAAAAATGGCGATGAAAATTATTTATTAAAAAAATTAAAGCAATAACTGTTTGTAAAATTTAAGTGCTCACTTTACAAACACTTCTGTCCATAAGTAAATGTAATTGTTCTAAAGCAACATTTAGCTATTTTTAACTAGAAGATGCACGGGAAAAGTCAGAGACCGTAAATTGTACACAAAAGACGTTGCAGATTTATACGCCATAAAATGTTGGGCTCCTGTAAAAGACAAGGAATCTAGGTGAACTTTAGCGAATTTTTTATGTTTATTTTTTTCAGCTTAATTTTACTTTAATTTCAGTTCCCCAGATTTGTGCACGTCTATGTATTTGTTCGGTAGCTATTGATGGGAATAAATTTAGAATATTCCAATTTTGTGTGTGTAACAAGTTTTATTTTTAAAGCATGTAAATTGGTTTTAAAATAAATTGCATAAAAATGATTTATACTACGGCAGCATTATTTTTGCAGTATGAGTTTTTCTTAGGTTTTTGTTTGTGGTAAAAAGATTTTTTGCAGACCAAAATATGCAAAGTTTTAGAAGAATAAAACAATTATACACAAATTCCTTGAAACATGAAAAGAGAGTAAAGAAGAGCGTCTTAGCATGATCGATCGTTTGATTCCATTGTCTGCTTGAAGTGACTTAAATCAATTTTGAAAATCATATAATACATCGCTTTTCAATGTGGCATTTCAATACTGAAGCAAAATATTCGACGGCGCACGGTGGTGTGAGCGTAACCATAAAAAGATAAACTGAATTTTAGGTATTAAAAATGCTTTTACTAAAAAGTATCAATAAATAAACTACTTATTTTATTAGATGTATTGGCTCGAGGTCTGTTTATCCAATTATTACAAATTTCATTTATTGTAATTCAATATTACGTTAATGGAAATTAATTAAATAAAAATAGCTTTTCAAAGTTGTAAGTAACTACAATTATATTTATAAAAAATTTAAAAATGTGCAAGTACTTCATGGAGTTAAATAATTGAATTTGGTTGGCAAATGAACAAAAGTTGTACTATATTTTTTAAGGCACTAGATTTAAACTACAGCAAGACTATTTTTAATAACATAAGTATGTGCACATACATAGATACATATCGCTGGCTTAATATAAAAATGCCGTAACTCGAGTTTGTGTTACTTTAGAGTAGAAGGCAGAGACCTGATAAAATCCGTAAAGTTTCTGACACAAGAAAAGTTTTCATGCATTTTTTAATAAAGAGATGCAACACATTTTATTAAAAATGCATAAAAATTTTTTTTGTGTCATAAATTTTATTAATTTTTTTTCTTCTTCTGTAGAGTAACAAAAATCGAGTTACGCCTTTTTTATATTAAGCCATCGATATGTATCATTATAAGAATGAGATGAACAAAACCAAACTAGATTTGGTGCGACAAGTAGAAATTTGATAGCTACAAAAAAAAAATTAATTATAACCTGTACATTTTTTTAATTTTACAGCGAAAAAATAAAAATCTGACAGCGCCATTTTTAGTTATTGCTGTTTTCAGTGTCATAAAAATTCTAGCTATTTATACGCTTCACGAAAAAAGTGAAAGAGTACAATTAGGTCTATCATTCGTATGTAATTCCCTCAATATTTACCCTGCTGTTAGATTAAAGAAAATATGCGAATCTTATATTAAGAAACCATTTGGTCCAACGTACGTACATACCAATTTAATATCATTTTCACTGTTATATGATTCAATACTTTAATGCAAACTGTAAACGTAATAAGAAAACATTGATAACTTTTCCAACAACAAGTTTATGCTGTGATTAATTCAGGTGGCTCTGATATTGAATGTGTTTAAGAAAATAATGATATAAGTGATATTGAAAGAGAAAGTGAATCAGATGTGGCTTGAATTTTTTTCAGTAGGACCAGCTCTCCGGGGATGACCCTTGCATATGAAGTGCATTATGGCTGAACTTCGATAGGAGGGAATAGTATTGAGAGTACAGTAGCTATTTTTAACCCTCTAACCCGCAAGAGTGCCTCAAGGCAATTATAACAAAAATTGAATTTACTCAGAAACCAATTACCATATTTTGTTTTAATTTTAACGGAGCATTTAGTTACATATCTATTTACATTTCTCTCGAATGTTCAAATACATTTCGACATTTGGCTTCGATTGTGTCTGCTGGTTAGTAAGAGGAATCAAAATTACTGCAAGTGAAATTCTGTCTGTAATTTTTTTTTTTAACTAATTTGTATTAACTTCTAGTCGTCCGATCTATTCGAAATAATTTTTGTTGGAAAGGTAGGATATCGTTCTTTGAACTTATATGTTTGTAAATGCAAAACAAAACAAAGAACATGTACTGAGAACGCAAAAACTAAAGTGTGCCTCAGGGTACATAGAAACCGCAGGGCAGATAGAACCGCAGACGTATTAAATTATCCTCTTTGACTGATGATGACGAACCTTCATCATCATTTGTCGAAAATGTTGAGTCATGTTCTGCAGCCAAGGAACCAGTCCCAACTGAAAGAAAACCATAGAAAAGAGCCAGTTCTTCGTTACCATTGATGGAAAGTAGTGGTCCAGTAAATCTGCCATCATGGTGGCTCCATTACAAACTATGCAAAAAATCGCACTTTGAACAAACACAGTGTGTTTGTTCAAAGTGCGACCTTCATTTGTGCTGTTCAAACGCTAAAAATTACTTTTACGAATATCATCGTAGAAAGTAAACCATACATACATATTTTTTATAACATTCATCCAATTTTTAAAAAAATCTTATCATAAATAATATTTGTTTTTCTTACGCCGGAACCGCCAACAGTGCCCTGAGGCACTCTTAACCTTTTCTCACTAAGTTCGATAATGACTTTCTGATGTTTTTTTAAGTTTATTAGGTCATAATTATTTTTAAAAAAATTAGCCAACTATTTTTTTAAAACTTTTAAAAGTTTGCGGGTTAGACGGTTAAACTGCTGACGAATTTTGACTACAGCGCCAACGAAGGAGGAGGGTGTTTTTTTTTGTTTTATGCAAACGTTTAGTTGACGGAAAGATTAAACAGACGAACGTTTCTTTTCCTCTTTTTATTTAGCGAAAAAAATTACGTGAAAGGAAACTTACGCATAGAGGCACAGTGCGCCAAAATAAATTTTTCATACTTCGAAAGCTGCTGAATATAAACAAATCGCTTCATACAAATCCACGTTCGCGTTCTGTGCATTTCGACATTGTTGTAATGTCATCCATAAAAACAACGCAACTATTTTGATAAGCTCAATGCATAAAACAGCTGCACTTGACGACAGTGGAGCGAAAAAGAAACCGGAGCTTTAAAAGATAAGCTTTGATGCCTCTCGTCTACAGTTTCCAATGCTTTATTTCTTATGGAGGAGTAGATACAGCTGAGCGAATGATTGGCTCCTACAAACAACAGCAAAGCGTAAAACAAATCGAAGACCAAATATTGCATTCGTAAGTATGTTGGATATATCTACTTTGAACACATACGAGTATACACTCTTTCCTCAGATCGATGATTCAGCGGCAGCCCCTGATCGAAACCACCGGACAGCAGAGTTTTCACGAAAACTAGAACTTTGCTTGGCAAACCCATATATGATGAAACGAAGTAGATTACATCAACGATATTCTCGACTGATATATAAATCTCATTTTACATTTCCACTAGCTTATCAAAAATTGGATCTTCTAAAGCAGAGGCAAGAAAGATGGGAATATGTAATTGCTGTATGTGCTAAATCTGACAAAAGATTCTTCACCTTCGAAAGTTTAATTTGCAAAACAACCTGAAAAATATTTGGTAAGGCGTGTAATAAAAGACACGTTCAATAAAATAATATTTTTCTTGTAAATAAATACGACAACAGCTTCGTATTTATTTCCATTGAATTGAAATATTCACTGGACCAAATGGTCACTAATAGAAGATTAGTGACTTTTTAATTTTTTCCGCACAGGTTTTCATTAGAAACCTAATATTTCGAAAGCAAAAAAAACAATATATTACACCGTTTAAAAGTTAATAAGAATATAAAAAAAATTGTGGACCAAATGGTCCTAATCTAACAGCAGGGTTAATATATGACCACATATATTAGGAATAGGAAGGACGAATGAAATATAAAAAAGAATAAACACTCGATTCCAGGCTTGAACGATTGAAATTTTTTTTTTGTTCATAAAAATGGCCAACGAAGCAAAAGTTTTTTAATTTGCTAATTAAAACTATTTTATAATTCAGGAAGAATAAAATTGGCATTGAAAATTAAAAAACAAAAAAAAAATTGAATTTTAGCGTTTGCCAATTGAAATATTTATATAAGTTCCTAATCATCAGTTTTTATTTGTGAATAAAATTTATTTTATATTTCAGGAAGAATTATATTACAGTGACACTTAGATATAACGAATTCCAAAGCAATCCGAAAATACTTTGCTATAGCTATAAATATAATTAGCAAGGCCTTCTTATAACGAAATTTGAAGAAATACGAAACATATTCGTTACAAGTATAGTTTTCCTTATTCAAATTCTATTTAACAAAAAATAAAAGTTTATATTTCATCAGGTAAATAAAAAATAAAATATGTTGCTATAACTTTATTCTCACTTCGTTGTACAGAGACTTTTGTGCCAGTACTTCATTGTAGAGGCCTTACATATGCGCCTGTAAATACATTTAGACTTCGCTGTTTTTATAACGGGACTTTACCATTTAAGATTTATTCTGATTTCGTTATATTGAGACATTTGAAGGAATATTTCGCTATATAGAGGCTTTTTTGCTCAGAATTTGTTAGTTATAGTATTTTTGTATGAAAAACTTTGCAATAAAGAGGTTTTCTGAAGGGATTCAATAAAACATGCGTTATATTAAGTTTTTCTTTATAACGAAGTTCGTTATATCGAAGTTTCACTGTAGTACTAAAAATAAACGAAAATACGATTTGATGGGTGGACCATTTGTTTCTTGATATACGTATATAAGAAACCAAATAGGTTATTTATTTGCTTTTTTTTCGTTGAATTGAACCAATTTCGAACTTCAGGAAGAATTTAATTGGCATTAAAAACCGCTAAAATGAAAGATACCATTCTAAAATTGAAAAATCTAAATATTTTTGGTACATAAAAGTAAAAAAATTAATTCATAATTTAAGTTTTTTTGGTGAATTAAAACTATTTTACACTTCAGGGTGAATACAATCGGTATTAAAAATACAAAAGAAAAAACAAGGGGACGATTCCAAGGTTGGAAAATCTTAACTTTTTTTGGTACTTAGAGGTAATCAAACAGGTTACATATTTAGTTTTTTTTTTTTGTATTTAAACGATTCCAGGGTTAGACGTTTTAAACTTTTTTTGGTACAAGAAAATAACAGAGTAGAATTAGTATTAAAAATAAAAAAGACGATTCCTGGGTTAGACAATTGAATATTTTGTACACAAAAGTAACCAACTGAAACAAATATTTTCTTTTCCTTATAAATTAAACATATTTGATATTTTTTAAAGAAATTTAATGGTATTAGGAATCAGGAAAGGGGGAAAACGGCTTCAGAGGTGTAAAACTTCAACTTCTTTTGAATATTAAAGTAACTAAATAATACAAATTTGTTGTGTCGGTAATAAAACATATTTTCTATTTTAGAAATAAATAAATCAGTATTGATTTCACTTTCACTTGTTTAAATTCTTTGGTTGAGTTAAAGGAATGCCAGGAATGTTGTGGAAGAAATATAAGGAATTGTGGGACCTCTAGAAGAGAAATATTTGGAAGCGAGATATCCAAAATAAATATAAAATATTATCGTTTTGAATACATGTGCCCAACTTATGCAAATGGCTAAATATGGATTTGTCAATATGTATATGGAATAAATTTGTGTGATTGTATTTTGTTTTTATTTTTCATAGTTCTTATTAATTTCTCCGTTTATGCTATGCAATAGCAAACTACCAGCCATGCTCAATCAAACTTACTTTTGAACCACTTCTAATAATTTATTTAGCTTTGACACCATTTTTATGCGCAGTGGTAGTCCTTGCACCGATTTGACGGCCACATCGAGTGTACTATGAGTGGTTCGTGTATGAAATTAATTTAAAAACTTTTTTTACTTCTTTCAGTTTTTTTTTTGAAGAAAGATGTTGAGCTTAGCGTGTTGATCGGATTTTTAACTTTAATGACTTACTTCGGTGTATAATGGAAGGGCATGTATCCTTCCTCTAATTTTTTTAAAATTTTATTCAAAATCACTGTACCGTGCGGCTCAAGTACGGGTACAACGCAGACCAATACTTTTCTAACTGCGGTTTAATAGACAAATAACATCCGTTAAACTAAATCGAGTACCATTGCGCCAGAACTAGAAACATTCTGCATGTTGTGTATTCCAAACACGAATTGTCCGGCTAAACAACAAATGAGTATTGTGATTTGACGTCGCATCGACCACAAACGTGTTGCGTTCAAAACTGAGTGTACTTCGGAAAAAGTTCTCTGATTTTATTAGGGTACATTGCTTCGCAATACCTTCGTTTCTTTGCTTGTCTTACTGGTTTCGGGCGAGACCAAGGGTAGTCCCTAACACTACGTCTTGACGGACTATCGACTTGAACATGTCCATGCTCTTGTGTGTTAGGGCTACCTGTTCACCTTGATCAAAAAATCTAATTTTATAAATAAACGCTATCATCATGTCGGAGGCAGATGGCTAGCCATACGGACCTGCCATGAACATTTGCAGAGTGCATTGGCAGTGGTTGATATCTGACTTGGCGTGTGCAATCGGTTTTATGTATGTGCTGCCACAGGTTTCGAGAACACTGCGTTTACCGTGGAATCATCTACGTTATTATGAACAAATGCATTTTTTTCTCTTTAGCAGGGGTTGTACAGAAGAAGCATAAAATGAAGACGTAGTGTGGGATTTCTTTAAATAATTCAGTCAACTACATACAAACTAGTAGAACAGATCAGTACTTGTTACGAGGCCTCTACGCCATCTCACCAGCATTTTTTGTTCAACTTTTCACGGAAAAAATTTAAATATTCCACTCTAAACAATTTGAATTTAATAAACAAATAACTTGAAGATTGCAGATTTGAACTCGGGTCTCAACAAAAAATTCTTATCTTAATAATAAAATTAACAGTTCGAAAAATAATTTTAATGCAATTCATTGATTTTCATTTTTGTCCTCAATCACAAGCTATTTAGAATATTACTTATATGTGCTACAAATACAATTGAACAAAAAAAATTATTGAAACATATTTTGCAGGATGGTTTTGTAATAACACTTATCAGAAAATATGTCTCTGTATACGTGTATGTGTACGTGCTCGTGTATTCAATATTCGTCCCCATTCATAATATTTATAAAATCTTACTACAATGGAAATGTTCATATTGCCATTTTTGCAAATGTTTATTGCACACCAAAAGTTTGTATGCATGCAATACAATGTTCAGCAAAGTCGAACGTTTATTCAGCAAAAATATATCATGCCAATAAGTACAATTCAACCTAGTTAATACAGAAAGATAGAGATTCAGCGTTTGTCCGGATTACTGGATCGATCGGACTATAGTCACATACTTACACACTCACACAGACATACATACATACTGACGCCCTCTCAGGGGTAGTCAGGAAAGCTTCCTCAAAACGTTGAGATCTGGTGAAAACTCGAACCAGCAACTTCCCGATTTTTTTCTAAATTTTATGTTTTCTCAGCGGGAAGTTAAAAGTTTATAAACTGAATTCATAGGGTGCTGTTGGCTGAAGTAGCAGAACACGAGACTATGAAGCGGAAGGTCCTGAGTTCAACCCCGCTCTGAGTCATGAATATTGTGTTGAATTCTTCTGATCAGCATTGTGTTAGTTGTTGCCAGCCTGTTTTCAATGATGAAGGCACAGCACTGGCCACTGAAAATAATTGGCAGCGACTGACACTATCATGCGCTAAAAGCAGAGTAACAGCATCCTCCTCCGTCGGTCCTGTAGCAATAATTAGCCGGCGAAGTAAAAAGGTTGAAATAGCTACAAAAAATTCTCTATCTCATCATCTTTCTTCATCTGTCCCCTCCTTTCTAGTTCCGGCGTAAAGCCGAGATAACAAAAAAAATATTATAATAATTAAATTTTTTTTTTACCAAAAAATTATTCATCTCAGCGACAAAAAGAATATATCGTCACAGAAAATGTAAAAAGCACATTCTAATGTTTTAATACTTTAACAGATGGAACATAAAACTTGTGTATATGGAAATATCAATATGTAAACTTGTTGGTCCTTTTTTATTCGTAATGTAAGATTTTGCACCAATTGTCTATACATATTTTATTTAAACATGCTTTCTGCTTCTCCATTAAAATTTTTTAAATGTTGGATAGGGTTTTTTTGAATTTTCAGTGACAATTTACATTTAGGAATTCTTTTACAGAAAACATGCAAAACTATAATAAAAGTGATTGAAAATATTTATTGTACTGAAGACCACGAAAATGTTAAGTAAACTAAAAAGGTATGATGAATTATTACTAGAGAAAAACCATTGACCGAAGTAGATAGATTGTACTGTATTTATAAATGCATGTGTATTGGGGACTTTAATTTAATTTTATCTGTGAAATATTTCCATTAGTATTGTATTTCAAATTACTTTTTAGATATACATTACTTTTTTTTTCATTGAAAATCCTATTGTCATATGAAAAGCAAATAATTTCCTTCGTAACATCACGATTTCTGTTTTATCCCACGTCACTGTTTGAATTATAATTTCAGTTATGGAAACACATATTCGATTTTGAATATTTAACAATAGAACAAAAGGCTGTTGTATTAAGAGAAGACCAAACGACATTATCATACGAATATAGATATTTTTTAATTAAATCTCATTTCACTTAGATGATACTCAAACCTCAACAACATGAATAGCTAGTTTGTATATTTTTCAGTGTGGAAGACTTGTTGTTTTTGTATTTTGATTGTGTCGGATCACTGTCGAATGCCTTATGTGACGTAGAAATGACGTTTGAAATTTGTTACATTAAAATATACATACTAACTGTAACTGTCTTTTCAATATAGGTCACACATGTGTGGAAGCATTAGATTCAATTATAAATTCCAATATGATATTTGTGATAGAACCTCCAATGAAAACTTTAATTTGTACAAGAGTATAGAAGTATTCTCTCATTGGTCAGACATACATATTTGCACACTTGGATGCTTCTTTTCGAAAAAGTTTGATACTTAAAAAACATTTCCTAGTACTCCGTTCAAAATATCACACCACATACACGAATTTTTAGTTTAAACTATTTCCGAAATGATAATGCAAAATAGTAATCTGTTGCTATTGAGAAGACCATACAAAATGAATCTCGCTGCATGTTTTCCAAGCAACAAGTTTCTTCGGAACAGTATTTCCAACTGGGATGGAACATGAGCAAGAGTACTTTTATGCACCTAAAACTAGCAATGGAAGTGCTTACATTTAAAAAGTCGTGAGATTTGCCACATGCAAAGTTTTTCGAACTGAAATAATCTTCTTTAGGTTAGGTTAGGTTGAAAAGAGGGGCATAAGCATCCCAATTCGTCCTGGATTACACTTAGGACTCATAAGGGCCTGTTGTGCGCTCTATAACAAGGAGTTCCCATTCCACTGTAGGGAGCCTCCACCGATACCATGGAAACCTCTGAGTTTGATTACGTCAAGAGCCCAGTTTCTTCAATGTACTTCCTCAAGTTTTTCCAATCAGAGCCCCTAAGAAATTCCATCTCCTGTATAATCTCCTGATTAAATGTTCGTCTTCTGACTTGGCTAAAAGCTGGACAGTAGCACAAGTAGTGCTCCAATGTCTCGTCCTCACCTTTACCTACCATTTCTACAAATTCGAACAGAGGCTTTCTGAGCATTTATTTTCTGTGTCGCTATAAAAATGTGAAAAATTATTAAACAATTTCTATTCACTAACGCTGTATTCACTCACTGTTAGGGAACAAAATTTTTGTCCGGACAAAGTTTTTGTAATGACATTTCTTTCTAACACGATTCACTCAATTCGAACAATTTTTTTCGAAAAACAAAGCTACCGTATGAAATCTTTATGTAAACGAAATGACTTAATTTTACAAGGTGACAGCACAGCGGCAGATGATTGCAGTTTCATGCATTCTTAGTGTTCAATTTTTAAATTAAATTCTCCAGGATAAAAATAATAACACAATTGATTATGGGTTTTTCATTTGATTTTCCACATGTACATTTTTGTTTAAATAAAGATTTCAAAATAATAGTAAATTAATTTAAAAGTGACTCAAAAGTGGTACGTGTAGCACAATGATTAACTTTTTAACACGGCGTCATGCCTATAACTCTTTAATTAGAAAAAATCCACACACTATAATAATACTCCTCTATGGTTTCGTCCTTCTCACAATGATAGTGTTCTTTGACGTTCGCATTCTTCACGGTAAAAAAAAAAATGCAAACAAATCTTAATACATATTTCTCCCAGGACCCTAAGAAAAACAGAGCGACGAATTTCACCACCGGTCAGGTCGGGTCATATTTACTGTCAACTGTCTCTGTCCATTTGCAATCATCAACTGAATAGACGAATGACCCTGAAGCTCTTCAAGGTTTTACATTTGACATATGCCTCCTAGAGCCTGCAGGAAATTAAATTCACAATGATGGGCTGAAAATTTTTTCACAGAATCCGGATTTGAAGACAGAATGGTCAAAGTAGAACAGATTTCGAGATATTGCAAAATTACCGTTGTTTGGGTTTTAAAAAAAGATGATATCACTTTAATAAAAGAATCTTGGTAAGTATTAGATAGATTTTTTTATTTCATTTTTCTACTTGAAAGAAAATAAAATTATTAAAACAGTCACGGGTTGCTTGTAAAAATTGATCAAGAAATGACTGAACTACAGTGGAACAAAGTTCAAATTTCACAACAATTTTAATGGTTTTTTTGCAATTTTGTTTCTTCAACTTAGTTTGTTTAGACCAAATAATTAATTTTTTTAAGTTTGTCACTTATCACGTTAGATTATTTTAAAAGAAACATTTTGTGCTCAATAGAATACAGATCGGTGCAAAAATGATAAAGTTACAGAAGATTAATTGAATTATCCCACTTTTATCAAATAAAAAATAAACAGAAGTCAATACAGAAATACATAAGTATGTATATACAATAGGTAAAGCCCCCCATACCCGACATGTTTTTCACATCTGACATGTCAATTTTCAACTGCAAAACACATACATGTCATGTGTTATCTTTCAAACATTGCTTCTGTGAAAGTCAGACAAAAAGTCATCTGACAAAATTTCAATTAGAGCGTGTTCTATTCTATTTTCTTCTGAAAAACCTTCTGACATCTGTTTTTATTACGAAAAATACTTTGTAAGAATTATATGCCGTGACGAAACATGCAGCGGCGGTCCACGGCCAAAGTTGATATTTTACATGTTCTTTTAGCCATTTAATAGAAATTATGCACATAAATAACATTTTAGTATTAAATCCTGACTTAATATCTTCAAATTGAAAAAAAAAATCTTAAAATTCGTTTAAGATTTTTGAATTCTTTTACGGCGCAAAGACTATGCAAAATGCATGAACTGCTCCATGTTGAAAAAACCAAAAATAATGTCCCGTAAAAATTTTGGTTTTGACAGACATGCAGAATTACATATGAGTTTAAAAGTTGACATGTCAGATGTAAAAAACATCCCGTGATGGCAGGCTTTAGCAATGTCTGTATGAATTTCATTGGACAATAGACATTGCTTAACCATCAACTAATAAATATCATTTAAAACAGAATTATGTCAAATAAAAAATTTCATAATATATCAAAACTTTATTTCACCAAATGCTGTTTTGAACATTTATGCTAGAGTTAATGTCGACGCCGTTGACGGCGTTTCAACGCCGAAAAAGTTGAAATATATTGAACTTTTACGGCGTTGCAACGCGTTGAGATTAACTGCTCTCATACAATTTCATACGATTCAACTTTTTTTTTGACATTTGACGCCGTCGACGACGTCGACATTAACTCTAGCATTATGACAAAATATTTCAACAACGTATTTCTTTCGTATATGTTTTATTAATAGTTGAAAATCATTTTTTATATAATTAATAAAAAACAAAATTTACTAGATTATATAATATGTTTAATAACCAAAGCGGCAACAAGTATTGTTCTTACAAATGTTTTTATACGTTTAACATTTTTTCTGCTTATTATTTTGCGCATGGCAGTGGGGCTTTTCGCAATTTAGGTTCCCAAAATTAATAGATCTCGTATGAAATGATGTTTGGCAGTCCACCAACTTTTACATGGTGAAAACTATCAAACATCCATTATTAACATATGATCTTACTACGGCTTAATATTCCGAGGAATTGGAAAAAAATATTTCCTTTCCTGATCTATTTTTACTAGTTACACAAAAAATATATCATCACTTGGATTTCCCTACTTAAAATGTAAGCTAATGTCGTCGGCACAAAAATAAAAAGAAAAACATTTTATTTTCTATTCATACATAGAATCTATACGATTTATTTCGTTAATAAAATTCTTGGGAACGCGAATCCAAAATCCAATTTACCACTAAATAAATGGAAATATGTATGTAATTAAGGTTGTTAAATCAAATTCCTTCTTGTATGAAGTTTATTAAATGTTCTCAAAAGTTAAACCTGTTGTGAAATTGTATTAATTCTTTTCATAAAGTTTTTTCTCGATTTTCTATAAAAATACGTATGAAAACACAAGGAAATACAGGGAAAGTAATTCACATAAAATAATGAGGACGAGTACAACAGACAAGCCATAGAACGACTGCAAACATGGAACATTGAGACAAGTTATACAGATTTTCTTTATTCATGTAAAGTAAAACGAAGTGAAAAAACATATAACGAAAATAATTGAAAGAGAAGAAGGAATAATATTAAAAAAGAAAATTCTGATTTTCTTACTGTGAACTAAATTTTCTTGTAGTGCAAACTTCAGAGTGCATTGGCGAATTTCCTTTCTGCATTTTTTATATTAAGTCATTTTGTATTTTACTTTTTTACAACTTTATCTGCTTTTTCCTTAGATGTGAGAGTTTTGTGCTAATTTATAATAAATTTACTCATAATGAGGTACATACTCGTACGTGGATAATGAACATTGAGGGATCTATAGGGTCCGCCAAATGAAAATGCTATAAAAAAACTACTGAATATTTTCTCAAATTTCTTTTTTTATTTGAAAGTACAATCCTTCCGGTTAATAATGAAAAATAATTTCATTCAAATGGCTGCATGGCCCGATAACGATCGCCATTGACTGTAACGGCCACTCCATGCTCATTTTCTAAGAAAAATGTCCCAATTATGCCTCTGGACCAAAAACCGCACCAAACCGTGACTCGTTTTGGGTGCGTCGGCTTTTCAATGTATGCGTGCAGGTTTTCTGTGCCCCAAATGCGACAATTTTGCTTGTTTACATACCCGCCAAGATCGAAATGAGCTTTATCTGAAAAGATGATTTTTTGGCAAAATCGGCATCTTCTGTAAGTAGATTGCAGGCCCACTTAGCGAAGCGAAAACGCATTGGATGGTCAGCCATATTCGTTCAGCGGAAGGATAAAACTAATTATCTGACAAATCAGTTGAAGAAAAACGTTAGATTGCGGACCCTATAGCTAATGATAAACTTTGAAAAGTTTTTATTGCATATAATGTACAGTGTGGCAAATACACACACGCACACAAACACGAGAGATACAATGGTATTTTAAAAGTTGCATGCTGATACTTTTGGCTGTTTAAATGTTGTTTGAGTTTCTGTTTGTTGATTTTTCTTCTTATTAAAAAATCCGTTGCATGTTATTGATTTGCTTTTTTCTTCTGTATTCTTTCTTTATTTTTATTTTTTATTGCAGCGGATCGCGTGAAATCGTCAAATACGGGTTTCAAAACAAAAGATGATGAACTCTTTTACTTGTTTTATTTTTGTCATCATCATCATAATCATTTTCTCTGCATTATTATGCAGTTCTGACTGTTATTTGTTGTGGTTGCACAAACACAGCACTTTATTCTGCTTATTTTCAATTTAAATCTATTTGTCTACGTTGGATGAATGTACGTACATTAAGGCAGGTCAATTTGTTCGGGACCAAAAACATTGACAAGGAGTGTGGCAGAAACGCACAGCGAAACATTTTAAAATAAACGTTACGAAGAAGGCAGTCTTCAAATACAAATCATAATGGAGTCTCCGATTTTTTACGAGATAGTTTGTATACATTTTTGTTGTTTCCTTTCTGTTTCAGGGCGCTTTTTTTATTTTTGCAGTGGATATTAATTACAGTGTCGAATGACTAAGTTAAGTAATTACAAAACATAACACATAGATATACTATTGACTACCTTGAGGTTTTCGTAGTAAAAATGTAAATAAGAATTAATAAAATGCATTTCCGATCATTTTATTATATAATCCAATAGTTTACAGGGATCTCCTAAACAAATCTTTTAGATATAGTATTTAGTTCATGTGTTTAGGATATAAACGAATTTTGTAATAATAGTTTTAACAAAACTTAACCAATTAAATTCTTTTATTTACCGTGTATGGTAGAGAAGTCAAAATCGAAGATATAAAATAGTACATTATGTTATTAGATTTTGACTTTAAGTTCCTAAAAATACAGTAAAATCTTCAAAGGCTTTTTGTAACTCCGTATTAATTTTTGTAAGAGTTTGATATAATATTTACGTATCGGCTCAGCCTCTAAGATTTCAGAATATATGTATGTATTTGCAAAATTTTTGAAATGGCTACTTTGGATACACCATAATTCAATTAAAATCGTGAATGCCTTCGAGTTAACTATTTCGAGATTCTACTGTACTCATATCTACGCTTCATTATTTTATCATCAGCTGGTTCATGTTTACCTAACGATATATGCCTGAATACGTCTCTCATTATATCTAATCCAAAAATGTTATATTAAATCTTTTACTGGAGTATTAAAGGCTTTTACCAAATTATTATTATTAAATGAAAAATTCACACCAGTTCAATTAGATAAGTTGAATCTTTACTTAGCTCTTTCATGGCCAAGTTCAACGGCTTTAAGGCTTTCACGATACATACATTCCTTTTGTATATGTGAAGAAACAAATACTCGTATGTAATTAAACACATAAACATTGTGTATGTCAAAACATGTTTAGCCGGTCAATCGCCCGAAGTTAACAAGTTTTAAATTAATTGAAGTTAATCGTGTAGTAATTAATGAGTTAACCGATTGTTGATCCTAGCAAATATTCCCTTTTTTCTGTTATTATTTCAAAAACATGCTTTGAAAAGAAATAGGATGTTTAAAACTTCCGACATTTAATATCAATCTTTCTCAATATTAATCTAAACTATTTATCTATACAAAAACCCCTACATAAGTTTTTATTGGTGAGATGATTGACTTAGATGACGCTATCATTTGAATATTTTGTGAAACGGAGGAAGTCGGAGTATATACATATTTTTATTTGTTGTTCTTTATAAGAGTTGTAGAATGATCAGTATAATAATCAACGTATTATTTTATGTATCGTCCTGCAAAAAATAAAAAACATGTATTGAGGCAACTGAACTTTAAGATTTCCTTTAAATTTTTAATTTGTTTACATTTTTGTATAACTGCAAAGTGTCAGTTAAGCTAAAAGTTTCTTTTTCAGATAGAGCAGAGCTAGATTTTTCACTACATCAAGAATATCTTAAAATGCCTTATAGTACGTTTTCATCTACGAGATTTCGGGAAAAACATATCATTTGCCCAAATTAACTAATTTGAGACATGATTTCCCATATATTTTCCATATGAGCAAATTATCTCAAATGACTAAATTTGTTTGAAATTAAGTCGCAATTTGTCTGTCCCACACTGCACGGCTGCACTTCTTACAAATACAACCATGTGCCACTCATTACTGATAAATTACAAATGCAAAAAAAATGTCATTTAATTTTTTTATATCGGACCAGCACTAAGGGATGAGCCCTATATTGTGCAGTGCATTGCGCCGAAATTGGAAAGGAAGGGATAGTATTAAAGGGACAGATCAGGAGATAGAGAGTTTTTCGTAGCTATTTCAAACTTTTACTTCGCCGGCTAATTTGTTGCTACTGGACCGACGAAGGAGGGTGCTGTTACTCTGCTTTTAGTACATGATAGTGTCAGTCGCTGCCAATTATGTTCGGTGACCAGTGCTATGCCTTCACCGTTAAAACGGGCTGGCTACAACTAACACAACCATGCACTAATGCTGAGCAGAAGAATTCAACACAATATTCATGACTCAGCACGGGGTTGAACTCAGGACCCTCCGCTTCATAGTCTCGTGTTCTACTACTTCAGCCAACAGCACCCTCAAATTACGAACAAAGCGACGCTGATTTTAGTTGTTGAATACAATTTACTAAATAAAACCTCAATTTTATTTTGCATTTTCATAGATTTTCTTTCTATTTTCCAATACAAGTGCCAAATTGAAATCGAAAATTCGAACACAAAATTAATTACAACATAATTTCCTCATATCAATTTAACTTGCTCATAATGGAAACGTACTGTTAACCTCCACAGACATCCGTTGTCTTATAGGAAATTCATTAAAACCGGTAACATTGAATAGTACAGTCCGCTATAATTCTTTGTATACAATATTAAGGTTCTACTTCAATTTAAAACAAAGAAAGTTAAAAAATACTTCTCCTGTATAATTTAATTTTTGTCGTTTAGGCTTTGTTTTGGTGATTATGGTACGATATGCCAGTTGCCATCGGGAGTACCAGAAAAGGATTGCAAGGAAGAACTCATATCTAACCTTCCGCTAATTTGGATTGTTGCAAACAATAATTCACAAGCCGTGTTGTATCCCTTATCGTTTTATCTAAAAAGAAAAATTCAAACACTCAAAACAAAAAAATTTTACATTTAATTTGTTTTTGTGTTTAGAAATTTTGTTTGAAATTGTTTTTTTTTTTTCAAATGCAGTGATACAAAAATGCTTGTGAATTGAGCAATTATTTCATATTTTTAATGAACAGCAGTTTCTTTGTTATAAAAATATTAAATGAAAAATTTGGTTTAATTTTCATGTTTAAAAAGTAAATAAAATTTAAACAAACTTTCCAGTACACAATTAGAAGCTGCCGTGGTTTTATCTTCTGTACTCTTTATAGACAAAAACAAAGTGGCCCAACCTAATGTACGTCAATGTATTATATGCAACCACGAATATATACGTAAGTATGTGTGGATGAATATGTGTATGCAGACGTACATGAAAAGTCGCGGTTGCTATGGAAAATGTTTATAATTTTTGCACTTGCATAGACATTTTGTAGCTACCATTTCATATATAAATTAAATTATTTTTGTAACGATAAAATTTGAATACATTAATTAAATTTTGTATATGTACAAGTACATACTCTCTAGGTAGATATTATGTATGTATGCATATAATTATAGTTACAACAATTGCTTTATTCCTCGAAATTTTAAATGCCTACACACAAACTTGAACTTAAATCCGATTTTACGTATGGAAACCGAATATTCAATTACACAAGTTAATGTTTACGAAGAAACAACAATTACTAAAATTGGATATATCCGGTGGTTTTCTAGCGGGATTAAAACTATCGAGAACTATCCTTTGACATATGAGAATGTCACACTGTGTGTTGACATTTGAACCATTTGAACCAACGCTTGTGGAAATTTACATAAAAATTAGAGAAAAGAAGAGAGTTTGCAAATTTCATGAAGCACTTTTGGCGTGTCTTAGATAACGCAGCTCATTTCTGGTTAAATAACTACGTCATTGCTCGGTGACGATAGGTATTTGGGGGTGACGATAGTCATCAAGCCGTTAACAAATTTACTGTTTTTCAGGAATTTATTTTATATGCAGTTTAATGTTGTATGAGAGAGCGAGAGAGAGAGAGAGAGGGAGTGAGGTTAAGATCGATTAGTTCGGAACATTGTCGGTTTGAATTGGTTTTCGTTTAATTTTTGTCCTGCCAATATTTAATGGTGCTTGCTGACAATTAAACCAAATTTGAACTGAGACACATCACATTATTTCTCTCAAAATTAACTAAGGATTAAAATTTATCGATATTTGTACATTAAAGTCTTGGCAACCCTAAAAAAAAAAGAGCTATTCGATAGCTGATAGCTTGGGGTTAGTAAAAATGGAGCGTTGCACGATAGAACAACGTGTCGACATTATTTAATAATCGGCCTGATTGTGTAAGGCGTTGGCTTATACGCCGATGACGTTTTTTGTACAAGATTAAAGAAACACACAAAAATTTTTCTTCAATCTACTACGAAAAACGCCTGAGGCGTAAATGCCAACGCCTTACACAATCATGGGGATTATTTCAAAAATAATGAAAACTAGGCGGCCGGAGTTCGAAAATTTCATACAAAATATGGTCGGAATAATGATCAGAATTGGCTTCCTATATCATGGGATTTAACCATGCAATTTATTTTTATTGGAGTTTTTTTATCTTGGACCAGCACTCAGGGGGTGAACCCTATTATGCAATGCATTGCACCGGAACTGAAAACGAGGGGATAGCAATGAGGGGACAGATTAGGAAATATGAGAAGATAGACAGTAGCTATTTAATTTTTTTTTTACTTCGCCGGCTAATTTTTGCTACACAGGTCTATGTCAACAAACCCACAATCACCCATGCATTATGCAAATGGTAACGGAAAATCTCGACAAAGGAGTTCGTATGTACATGCAAGGCCGTGGAGACCATCTGCCCGATGTGTTATCCCATGTACTTTATGATTAAATAAACTTGCGTTTTCTATTTAATAAAAGTGCATTAATGTTGGGCTACTCTTTACAATATCGCTGGGAAAGGTTCTTAGTCCACTTTTTCTAGAAATTGAGATTTTAATGCAGTAAATAACAATAAGTTAAAATACATGCTTCACAGAGAAAAAATTACAGTTATCTAGTTTTTTGTTGTTGTTTATTAGTGATGTGATGAGCAAAAGCGCTAAGTTCAATTTGTCAAAAGAAAAAGCTCCAAGTCCCTATAAAAAATGCAGTTTGAAGATTTCTGTCAAATTGTTCATGTAATTGAATTAAGAATAGCGACCATCTGTTTCATAATAAGTAAAGTACGCTACCTAATTTTTTTAATATCAGCGTGTCAGTATTGTGGCGATAGCATACTAAATAATGCTAATTTGTTTAATTTCTTAAAAATATTTAAATTTATGCATAATTTTCTACCGGTGAGTAAAACTACTTGAAAATATTATTTTTGTAAAACATAGAAAGCTTTGAATAATCTAACTCAATAAAGCTACATAAGTTATGGTGCTTAATGTAACAATATTAAAATGCATATACGAGGGCGGATTGATATTGAAGCTACATAAGTAGGAGAAAACATTTTTTTTCAAAACCATTTATTTCTCAACACAGTCTCCTTTTAGCTCAATACACGATATTCCAACTTTTTTATACCATCTGAATAATACGATTTTGGGAACCCCTCAAAATACAAGTTTTAAAATTTTTTTTAGATGAATATTTTTACTAGTTTGGAAACAGGAAAACGTCACCAGGACCTAAATCTGGACTATAAGGTGAATGATCAACCAATTCGATGTGTATTTCACGTAATTTTAGCATCGTATCTAATGCTGTGTGAACCGGTGCGTTGTCTTGAAGAAAGAGCAATTTTTTCTTCTTTAAATGTGGTCGCTTTTTGTCTTGATTGCATCAATCATTGATTCAATAATGCACTATAATACTTTCCTGTGATTGTGGATCCTTTTGCAAGATAATCGATGAGCAATATTCCGTGTGCATCCCAAAATACAGTAGTCATAACCTTACCAGCCGCTTTCACTGTCTTTGCCTTTTTCGGAGCACTTCCACCAGCTTCCACCCATTGTTTCGATTGATTTTTGGTTTCAGGTGTGTAGTGGTGCACCCACGTTTAATCAACGCCAAAAATCAACAGGATTACGCTTTATCATGTCCAAACACCGCTGTGAAGTGGTCTGTCTTGTTCTACACTGAGCAAACGCGGCACCCATCTTGCCAATAGCTTTTTCATATGCAAATGTTCATGCAAAATGTTGAACACATGTTCATATGATGTGTTTACCATTTCAAGAATCACACGTAACTTGACTCGGCGATCATTCATAACGATATCGAGGATTTTCTTGATATTTTCTTCAGTAACCACCTCTTTTGGCCTTCCTGTTGATGGTATTGTTGTTTGGCCGCGTTTAAATTCAGCAATCCAATATTTTACCATGTAATCTGACGGAGCAGACTCAACGTAATGTTTATCGAGCTTTTCTTTTGTCTCTTCGTCGTTTTCCCTTTCACTGGACGAAATTCACTTTTTTCCATTTTTCAAGAAACACAAAAGTTGCTTACTTCAAACGGCTACAACAAATAAACTAATCGATGAATTTGGGTGAAATTTTAACAGCTGACGTTTGACAGATAGCAATTTCAAAAAACAAAAGTTTTTGTGTTTGTGCTGCCATCTAGGGCTAGGTAGCTTCAATATCAATCCGCCCTAGTATCTAATTTCTACAAATATACTGCCAAATTATTATTTAATCAGACGCATACTATGTCATTTACTGGGAACTTTGGAACTGAACCCGTTGAAAGCTGAATACACTACGATAGGTAAGAGTTACATACATACATATCTATGTATATATAATATACATAGTATATATAATATACATATATTAACAAACTTGTTCCTTTCTTTATCTATATTATTAATATATCTTAATAAAAAGTAATTTAAAAAAAGCAACAGAATATATTATTGTATATATACATTTTCTTATTGTCAATTATTTTCTTTAAAAACATATTAATTAAAAAATAACTTTTGTTTCAGAAACATTAAAAGAAAATATATTTTAAATAAATTTCTAAAATAAAATAAATAATTTAATTTTGTTTAAAAAAGACGAAAGAATATATCTTTGTTAATATTTTAATTTGTAATGAGACCATAAAAACGTTTTAACAAATAATTCAAGGAAAAAGCCTGACCGTTATGATTTGGATCATTCACTTTTTAAAAAATTTTACAATGTTCAATTTTGCAATAATATTCCTGGCCGTGGAAAAGTCGATTCCAAAGTAACGGAGATTAGAGGAATGCAATACACAACAGATGGTGAACTTAATTTTAAACTTAGATTTCCTGATGAATGGAAAAATCTCCCCCAAAAAGTAAATAGAAATGTAGTAGCACTGGTGTGGTTGGATTTACAGCAACTTCATCAAGAAAGAAGATATATAACGACCAGAAAGTACGAAGACTTAAATTTCTAAAATCGATCGAATAATATAAACTTGTAATTATGTATTACAAGTTTATATTAATATTATTTGTAATAACAGCAATGAAATAAGACTGAGCAATTTTTTTCATTATTAACATACAAGTATCGAAATTGAAATGAATTTTATAATATTATCATTTAAATTAAAATTATAATGCTATTCATATTTCTGAATAATATATGTTGCATATTTTTAAATAATCAAAATAATCTTTACTTATTCATATTATTATCTTTTTTTAAATATAAACAATAAAAAACAAGAAAAGTACAATATTTTCATTGTAGTAAATAAAAAATATAATGAAAAACAAGTTCTAAGAAAGAGACCTATGTAAGTTCATGAAAAATATACGAAATATCCAATAGAAAAAGCTCTAACTAAGTTCCAAAAAAATCTCTTGTAAAATTTTAAGACAAGGACTTAGGGCCTTTGCATGTTAAGTCATCGATATATAAAAGTAAATTAATATTAAAAACATTTTTATGGATTTCAACGAATCAACTGCACTTAAGCTTATTTCAGAAATTAGAATCTTTGTAAGACATTAGGAATCAAACACACGCAAAAGCTAACCACACGCTTTGATGGTAAGCTAAAATTTTATTAATGAACATCAATCATTCAATAGTAATTGATGTTACGCTTTAGTTTTTATTTAAAAGAGAAAAATGGAAATGTTCTTCATATACAAAAATAAACACTTCATTTGAAAACTCTTTGTAAAATGAATTAAGCTTTATTTTTACATTTAAACAGAAATTTACATGTGGAAAATCAAATTATTCTGTAGCATGATTTTTATTTCATTTAATTAAAAAACATGTGTGTGGCACCAAGGATGCAGCAAATAGCAATCGTCCGCTGCTGTGCTGCCACCTCGTAAAACTGCCACGTCTCGCTTCCTCGCTTATTTCATGCCTCAGCTTTGATTTACCAGAAAAATTGCTCAAATCGTATCAAATAAAACTCATGTGTGTGAAGATAAATTTAAATTTATATTAGCGCAGACGCAAACCGAAATTTGGTGCAGTTAACAGAGCTCCGTTAACCAATTAACTTATTGAGTAAAATTTTGATTAACTTCATTTGGAAGTCAAAATCTAGGAACTGGAGCCGGTTCCACCCAAACTAGTGAACAGGAATTATGGCCTAAGAAATACTTAATAAATATATACTTACGGGATGTACTGAAACTATAAAATATAGTAAAAAAATTCATTTGAAAAAAGAAATATTTTCCCAGAGGTTTTCAGTCATTATGGGAAAATGGAGATGAGTACACATATGCCACTATATATTACAAATCACCACTAATCCTCTCATGCCCAGTTTTTAAAACAAAATTTTTTAAATTGATGTTCGAATTCCAAAATTATTTCAGATATAAGACTTTTTTTGCTGTATAAAGGGCTCCCTTGGCCAGAATGATAAGAAGCTGATAAAATAAATTTTTATATGAAAATTAATCTTATTAACCCGCTATGAATCTGATTTTGCTTTCATAAATTAGGGCTTTAATACTCTTTAAGTCTTTTCGGTTAACTATTAGATCGATTAATTATCAATCCAATTGGTTAACCTTTAATTTGCTAATTTGAAATTGGCTATTTTCGATTAACGATTGAACCGGTTAATTTCAATCGATTACGCGATATAGCACAATTTTAAATTTTTTGTGGTATCATATATGTATGTCATGTTCTGGCGGATTTTGATCGGGATAAAAAGAAGTTTTAGAAAACTTAAGTAAAACTATGGACGTGGGTTTAAAACGGTTTAGTAACAGCTCTGATAGTCTAATTGATTTTGATGGAATTACGAAGTTTTTGATTAATAACTTAGTAAATCAATAACACTATTGGGAACAATTTAATTAAAAATCTAAGGATTAGATTTAATTAATATATTGGGAATATTTATCAATTATTTCTGAATTTATAGAAATTTTCGAACAATTGGCCTATAAATTTTAGTGGAATTCAATATACTTATGTTATACCTCAACTCAGGCATATTTCTCTCTAGCAATGGGATTTCGGAAATAAACCACTCTGCGAAATGTTCGGTGCTGATCTTTGCCAGTATGAGTCCGATGATGACCTGGCAGACAAGAGAATAAACTATTGATATTGACACCAGCAATCTTTTAACAGAATTAAAAAAGTTGATTAAAAAATAAAAAAGAATAAGTAAATAAAACAGCCGCCTCTAATGGCGTAATGGAATATTTTATATGTGTAGAGAAATTCAGAAAGAAGACTGAGAATTAGATTAGAAAGAAGACTGAGCTTTCGATTTCTACAACATCTACGATAAGTGAAAGAAATTTTTCCATGTCAATTTTTAAGGCAACTAAAGAAGAGAGACGCTTAAATCAATTTTAGCAAAATTATTTTCTAATAGACTATTTTAAACGACCTCCAGAAAGTATTGACATAACCAATGAAACGATCTCAAAGTTTATTTTTGAACAAGGCAGATTTACCAGATATTCTCACTAGCGCAGCTGTCTATTAAATTTGCCTTGGTACATGTCGAACTACTGTCAAAAGCTTATTTACAAGATACATAAAATTTTTTGTTCTTAAACCTGCCTTGTTAATGATGCTTCTTCTATCGTAATTTTGACATTAGCTCTACCAATTCTACCAACAAAATACGTGTGGTTTTTGGTGTTGTTAATTGTTGTACTAGTGAGAGTACCTGGTAAATCTGCCTTGTTTTTGAATTAACACATATGTGACGTGTACCACATATTCATGAATTTTTTTTGGCTGCTCGTTTTAGCTCATGAATTGTTGTTATTGTTTTAATACTAAACTCCAAACAATTAATAATTTATACTCTAATTCTGATAATCCTTAGAGAACTGAGAGAAAAATACTTGTCTTGTAAAATTCAAATGTAAAAAAAAAGTTTTTGATACGCTTTTCTTATAAATTTACAGTATGATTTTTTTTTGCTTTCATTAAATTTGTTTTTTTATGTGGCATTGTCAACATATATAAAATATTTGCAAATGAAATATGAAATGAAATGTTAAAAAATAACTACGTTTTTTCAACAATACAATTCATTATTTTTACTTGGTATTTTTTATGATGTTTGCTATGAAAATAAACCAACTAAAGGACATCATCACAGATGGAAGGATGTGAAATTAAAATTTTCTCATGTATGTGTATGCAGTTTGACATCTGCATTAGACTGTTTCATAACAGGACAAGTAAGAACGTTTTATTCGACCGGGTCGAACCTCAAGTACACTCCCAATATTTATTAAATAAATTAAAAATGAATAACCTGCCTGGCCAGAGATCACTTTAAGACATTTCTGTGCCTAATTTTAAATCTCTACTTTTACAGGGCAACGGCCAAACGGGAAGGGCCGTGGGGAAGACATCTCTCCTTTGTCATAAAAACTTAAAAAAAAGTAATTATTGTGGTAATTAAGTGTCGGATAGTGTTTGTGATAGTGTCATTTAGGGGACAAAGGGAGGTGGGAACTTTATCACAAAAGCTTAAAGATTACGTTTTTTAAGGAATGTAAGCTTAAGTAATACAAGTTGTTGAATATTTACAGTATTTTGCATATAATAAACGGTGTTTTTTATAGAGTGATACAACTTTGAGTTGGCATCACTGCTTTATTTGACCACCCATTTAACAGCTGATAGTTCTTTTTTGTTTAGATTGCTTCGACATTCCATTATGGATCGACTTACACCAGAGCAACGCATGCAAATTGTGGAAATTTTTAATCAATATAATTGTTCTATTTGCCAAACTCAATAAGCAATTGAATTACTCAAAGAAACTTTTGATGAAAAAATTATTTCCCGTAATGAACCAATTATTTGGCCTACAAGATCGTGTGACTTATCCCCTTTAAATTATTTTCCTAGGGGTTATGTTAAAGGACTTGTCTACGTAGATAAAGCACAAACAATTGAACATGTGGAAATCAGCATTCGAAGAGTTATCGCCGAAATATGGCCGCAAATGCTGCGAAAAGTTTGTGAAAATCGGTGTTCCAGATTGCGCCTTGTACGAGCCAGCCGTGGCGGGCATATGGCCGAAATCATATTTAAACATTAATGCCATAAATTTTTCTATCCAATAAAGACCGATGAAACGGTATCAATAATATATTACTATGTTTTAAACTTGTATCTTACGTCAACCCCCACTAAAGAGGGCAGACTCCAAAATGAATTTTTCAGATTTTTTGGCTCTGACTTCCACGTTTTGGACCTTCTTTAATATAAAAATATATCATTTGCTTAACAAAATTGGAAAAAAAGAAACTTTAAACATTATGTAGTTTTTTAGACCCAGATTTAGTTCTTCTTAGAAGAACTTTTTTCCCTCTGCACCGATTCAGTCCACTTACGAACTTAACTTGTGATATCCTTCGAATCTATCTGTACCACATTTAAAGGGTGTGGCTCTTTTCGTTTGGACTGTGCCGTGATTTCCACACACAGACAGATGAATCGACGGACGGACATGGCTAGATCGTCTTAGATTTCATCACTGATCAATAATATACATATATATATATATATATATATATATATATATATATATACTATATATGTATATACATATATATATATATATATATATATATATATATATATATATATATATGTATATATATATATATATACTATATATATACTATATATATACTATATATATATATATATATATATATATATGTATATTCTTTATAGCGTCTTAGAAGGACATTTCGCTGCGTTCCTTTTTCGAGTGTATAAAAAATTTTAAAATTATGGGCCAGTGTTTAAAACGTCAACAATACATGTAGCTACATCGAGTAATATAAGTAAATACGACAACAGACCCCTATTTGGCTACATGCTGAAAGCCTAAAATCATTTATTCCAAAAGGCTGGTAATATTCCAATCGTCAAAATCGCGTGTTAAAATCGAACCTTTTCCCTTAAGTAAGTACTACATTCATATAGTGCCTTATTGTCTGAAGTTACCACGAGACTATGAACCGGAAGGTGCCGAGTCCGACTCCGCGCTGAGTCATGAACGTGGTATCGAATTCTTCTGTTCAGAATTACTGCATGGTTGCGTTAGTTGTTACCAACCTATTTCAGTGACAAGGGCATAGCACTGGTCACTGAACATAACTGACAGCGGCTGGCGTTATCCTGTACTAGGAGCAGAGTAACAACACCCTCCCTGTCGGTCCTCTAGCAAACATTAAACAGCGAAGTAAATGGTTAAAATAGCTACAAAAAAATGCTCAATCTTCTTATCTTTCTTCATCTGTCTTCTCAATAGTATCCCCTCCTTTCAAGTTCCGTCGCAATGCAGAGGTCATCCTCTGAGTGCTGGTCCTACTTAAAAAAGTATTTTAATTTCTCATAGAACATATTTTTCTTAAGTGTCTGGTATTCATTTTCATATGCATGCATGTGCTTATACGTGTGTGTATCTTAAACAAGCAAAAAGAAGTTGAGTTTTCGCGCAATTTAATACAATAGCTACGTAAAATTTAATATCACTAATTTTTTATTTGTATGGAAAAAAAATGTTTTTATTGTTGAACATTAACTGGCACCGATTTTAAAATTTGTTGCATATAAATTTTGCATTCTTTATAAAGGTCTAATTCATAAAAAATAGTTTATGTAAGTAATTTTTTAACGAATGTTCATTTTGCTGTATTAAATTCAATTAAGATTTAGAGGTGATTTGTTCGAAATTTTTGTGTTAAATTTAGAAAGACATGATAAATATTCCAAGGCACAAAGGAAAGTCAACATCAGTTTTTAGTTATTCAACTTACACAGCAGAGCAGAACAGCTGTTTTCGAAAGCCGCAACGCTTTCATCATCAATCCTCATGTCCATTGTGTTTGTCACTACTTATTAGGTGGCTTAGTTGAATATGATAACAGTTCTTATTTATAAAAATTTTATTAGGAAATTGCATACGAGAACTGTGTCAACCTGATGGTAACACATTTTTGTTTTAATACCCGCGTTGCCGTTTGACTTTGCTTTATGCCTTGGAATATTTATCATGTCTTTCCGAATTTAAAACAAAAATTTCGAACAATTATTCTACACATTTTAATTGAATTTTAATATAAAAATATTTTATGTTTATAAACTGCTTAGATATTTGACAATCCTTGTATAGAAATTTGTCAATTAACAAACGAATTTTTTAACCGACGAAGTAACTACAAAAAATATTTTACGAGTTGTCTGTTTTAAGACACGAGAGAGTGAAGGAAATGGAAAACCAAGTGTGAGTTTTTATGTAAAAAAAATTGGAAGTTATGCTAGAGTTAATGTCGACGTCGTCGACGGCGTCAAATGTCAAAAAAAAAGTTGAATCGTATGAAATTGTATGAGAGCATTTAATCTCAACGCGTTGCAACGCCGTAAAAGTTCAATCTATTTCAACTTTTTCGGCGTTGAAACGCCGTCAACGGCGTCGACATTAACTCTAGCATTAGTTTTAAATTAGTTTGTTACTGCCAGCTCAATAAGAGGTACTAAAAAATCTTGTAGAGTCAAATTTGGACATTTTAAGAGAATTGGGACAAAATGTGCGCGGACATGCATGCGATTAAGGTGCTAATAATAGGAAATGCTACGATGTGCCCGAAACCCCGTGTTTCTTTCGAAATACCGTATTTCTTCCATAAAAATGCCAAAATTTCAAAACACCAAATGGAGCAGAGCGGTTCGATGTTTTTGAAGAAATATTCGAGTTTGATTGTTTGCCCCTGAAGAGATAATTACTTATATGAAACAGGTTCAGTATGCAGGGAACAAAATATATTCAATCAAACAACGAGACTGATTTTGTCGCTATCATCCGAATTGTTTGCAGAAACTTAAATTTAGCCAGCATTTTAGAGAGTCATTTTAACCACGATCCGCTGTAAAACTTGTTCTTATATATAAAATGTGCCAAGGGCGGGCACTGCAAATATCCTTCGTTTAATGAATTAAATATCGCAGTAGGTAAGCTATTACCTCTAAAAGTAACTCAATTTACCTCTTCATTGAAAGTGTACAAACGACGATGGGATATTTGAGTTTAAAAAAATTTTACAAGATACTCAAAAAAGGTAAAATATATCAGAAAGTATTGTTCGATGAAAACTGAGATTATTTGGATGAATAGGCCGATTGTTTTAACTCTAACAATTCCCCAATATAGAGTCAACATCAAGCCGATATTTTGTCGTTTATAGTTAAATCAGCGCAATCTTGTCATATCCTTCAGAAATAAGGAGTTCATACAAATAATAACGAGACAGAAACTTATTTTTGCTAAATTTATTAGTTCTTATATAATTCAGAACAACATTCCTAATGGGATTACAAAGAATTGGCTTTATATGAAAACAAGTAAAGTATTTTAGTTATTTCGTATGTTTAGCCGTACTTGAAATATAAAACACAAGCAAATTTACCAGTGAGCAATAAAATAAAATTAACAAAAGCAATGAACGTTACTACATACTGATGCATATACTCGTTAAAAAGTGTATGTTTAAACATTTGGTGCTCTCTTTGTTGAGGTTTTAGATTTTCCATTGCATTTCAGTTAATGTTCTACACACAATATCTTTATTTATTTATTGTCTTTAATTCATCTATAACACCTCCTATAGAGGAGTGCTCCATGCCACACTCTACGGAACGCCTTAGAAGTATTTTGAGCCACCATATTGCTTTCGACAAAACTTTGCCGGAACTACATAATTTCTCCGAAAGAAGGCCAGTAGGTCACTTACGGAGCGTTATTTACGAAATCTATGCTGACGCTCGTAGAGTAAATAGTTCGTCTCTAAATATTTCACATGATAAAAGTTAAGCATTCTAATTCAGTAAATGTTTATCGTTCCTTAAAAGTTTCGGAATTGAAGAACTAGCATCATCCTCGACCCTTTTAACGAATGACCAAAAATTCTTACTACCCCGCGGGGCAGTAAGAATTTTTGTACGAATACGGTGCTCTGCAAAGCTTTTTAGCGTTTTAACACTGTCATACGAAGACGTTGGCTTTTCGCACTGCAAATTATTTATTACGACTGGTATTGAACTCTTTTCACTGCATTTTTTCAATGAAAAATTAAATCAGGTCTTTGATCTGGGTTTAACTGAAATTGGAGTATGTGGACTAAATAATAGCTTTCATTCTCAACAACATTATATTTTCCCAACGTTCAGTTTCAACAGTTAGATTCGTTTTAAATAAATATTATTTGTTCGATTGAACGATAGCTTGCAACAGAACAGGAATTTAGTATGCTTTGTAGTTGCTCGCGAAACGTGTGGAAGTTCTGAAAACGGAGAGGATGTGGAAATGGTCCAAAGATCCTAGTTACCGGGAGGTGCACAAATGGAAACTTCCTACTTTTCAGGGTGTGAAGTTAGAAAAAGGTCAAATGTATTTTGTTGGTGCCCTTCAATCGCACGGAATAAGTGTTGGTTCATAAAGGGATTGTGCACTGTAAACAAGTCAGCATATTGGCTTCCTGAGATTGTGTGGCTTCGAAGGCATCAATTTCTCTGTTCGGACAATAATCAAGGGTAGTCGATATGGAATCGGGAAGAGCGTCGAACCCATATATGGTGACATCCCGTTCCGCATTTGTAAATATTGTGTACTGCTTTCGAGTTTACCCAATGGCGGTTAAATTCGGAATCAGGCATGTCAAAATGAACGAAAATACTTCACAATTCGGCTATGACGAATCTTATGTATCCTTCCCCGATGTAGGTCTGGAGTATATATGTACATACATTCATTCATTCATACAATGGTTTATACGAACCACTTTTAGCTCACTCTCATCAAGATATCGGCCTGTATCTCACGAATAAATTCTCAATATTGACTTTACACAAATAGTCTAAAGGCGTTAAATCTCCCGATGTAGGCGGTTAATTGATCGGTTCCAAACGAGAAATAAACTAAACTCGCAACTCCATTCAATCCTTTTTTATATAAAACCCGAAAGCTCTTGAAAAATCACCCTTTAGTTTATAAAGGCTTAGACGTGCCATATTTACAACACCATAACCATAAAGTCATAAACTAAAACCAAACTCATTTGGTTTCGATGGCTATGGTTATGTCAAGTACAATTGACAGTGGACAGTTTAAGATCACAACTTTTGACAGTATTTTTTTGTAACACGTATACATCATTGGCTTCCTTAGAAAAATGAGTTTTAATAAACTTTGGATTTGTATAATAAATTTTATTGCTTTACAAAGAATGTGGGTAGCAACATACGAGGATTTATATGTTTTTCTAAATTTATTTTAGAAAAACAAGAAACAAAAAGTAGTATGTTTTAAGTTGAAGTAGCTTTCGATGGATGATGCAACTGTTTATGTAGAAAACGTGTTCACAAGCCCTTTCGGGTTCTCAGCAAAATATGCACTCCCCGCCACATAAATAGAAACCCCTCTCACAATTTTTCCAAAAGGTTAAGCTCCATTAAAAAAAATGTTATAAACCTAATTTTTATTTTGGTTTAAAGATAATTTAGATTTACTTTTATAAACCATTATGCAAACCAGGTTAAAAAATTGCCCTCAAAACTTGCGCCACATGAATAGGACCCTACTATAAAAAACGAGTTTATCTATAGTTTGTAACAAAATTGTTTAGATTTATTTAAATTTGATGAAAATTTGAACAGTTTTTAATAACGGGTAGAGCCTTCATTTTTACAAATTGTTTCGTAAATTCGATTAGGAATAGAATTGTACAATTATTTAATGTAATCGAGCGTAATTATCGACCAAGTCTTTTTTATGCCTTCAATAAGTTCCACATTGGTAGAATACTGCTTTCCGGAAGCATACACTTAACGAGCTAACCATCTCCAAACATTCGCAATGTTGTTAAGGTCTGGCGAGTAAGGAGGCCAATCGAGCTCATTAACATTTTGGTTGCGTAGCCATGACTTTACTCCACGGGCAGTATGAATTGGTACACCTCCAAAAATATTGTGAAAGTGCGGAAACGCTTCTTGTAGCACTCCAATATATCAATTAGCATTCATTGTGGTGGACAAAAGTTTCAGCTCACAGGTACCGTAATAGGATATGATTTTAAATGAAATTTATTTGTTGGTGGTCAAGCAATGTCTATATGCATTTCATCGGTGCTTTACCAAATCATCAGTAGACTTTACCCAGAGTTTTGAATACTTAAAAACCTCTTATCTTATGCACATACTTCTGAAAACCATCTGAGAATTCACAATTTGTAAATTCCAAACTATTTTCAAAAATCACAACAGAATAAGCATAGTAGGCCTTGAAACTCATACAAAACTAAACCAACAAATAAATTATATTCGATATAAATCTATTTTATTTTTATACACCTTTTAACAAGAAAAGTATTTATAAGGCAAAATGAAAAATAAAATCTAAATCAAACTGTTATGAAATTTTTATTTGACATATATTAATAGTATTGTGACAACAATATGTCAATTAAATTTCATAACAGTAATAGGCTATGGCTCCCCACACCATAACTCCTCCCACTCTGCTATGCAAACGGTCCAATTGATGCTCTTCTTTTCGGAGATCGTGAAAATAATAGTTGAACCCATCAGGGCCTTCCAAATTAAAATTCTTTTTATCTGAAAAAACGACTCGGTGCCACTCGCTGTCCCACGTCACATGAGTTCGACAAAAACCCAAGCGTACATTCTTTCGAGCATCGTGAAGTGGTGGTTTTTTTTTGTAAGTTTTAATCGCTTTAGATGCTTTGCCTTCGAAATTACACGCTGCACCGTTCTTACACTTGCTGAAACACCAGTTTTAGCTTTAATTTGTGCAGAGGAGACATGAGAAATTGATGCTGCCCTGAGAATAGCACGTTTATCAGCTGCCGAGAGTACACTTTTAGTTCGGCCTTTCATATTTTTTCCCTAGTTTGACTCATCCCGTAAAAGTGTAGGTACCACATTCCGACTTCATTCGATTCGTTCAGTGATTTTATGTATCGCTAGTCCAGCCTGCTTGTATGTTTTAATGTTTAGTTTTTCAGCTTCCGTTAAACTTTTTCCTCGACCCTTTAAAAAAAAAAAAATTGATAAAAATAGCTCAATTTGCAATAAAACTACTTTTTTTCGACTGCACTTGTTCACTTGTATAAGAAAACTAAAGTTAATGAGGGGGGTCCTATTTAAGTGACGCAAAAAATAAAGAAAATTTTGGTCAATTACAAAACAAAATGTGGAAAAATTATAACGGCACTTTTCCAGAATACAAATTTTATCTCAGAGCGAGTAAACATAGACACCTTTAAAACACAAAACAAACCACCGATAATTGTTTGCAAATATCGGAGAGAATTACACTTGAACAAAATACAAAGGGGCGTCCTATTCATGTGTCGGTGAGTGTATGCTGCTCAATGGAAGAATATTATTTATTTTATAATAATAAAAATTTGTAAAGATTGCATTACAAATTGTTTAAACATACAAAATTTTAAACACACTTTCTTCCCTTGTTAATTTTCAAAACCTTCTATTTTGTTTAAACTACATTTTAACCTGACCATGGAAGACCGATAAAAAATGTTATAGAAGCAAACAACGAAATGAGTTTCGAATATCCCTCAAACATGTTTTTTAGTTTTTTATTTAAAAATTATATTATATTCTATGTCTTTAATTTTTGCGAAAATGACTGACTTTCAGTACAATTAGCCTCATCTGTAGTACTAATTAGGATATAAAAATGTATATTTACGATTTTATTGTAATTTCTTACACGTAAAACCCTCCATCTCGTTATAGGCAAACATTTGTAATCATCATTATGTCAATGTCAAAAAATTAAAACTACTTATGTTAATGTAATATAAATAAATAGGACACTAATAAGTGATATATCTGAGAAGCTTTTAGAACCAAACATGATAAATTTTTTTTAACAGGTTGTCAGTTTTTTGATTAACAAACCCAGCACACTTGGGTCCTAGTAGATTCCTCACAAACACGCAAAGTCTTTGGCGGGAATCGAACCCAGGATCTCTGTACTAATAGGCTAGCATCGCTCCCAATCAGCCACTGCGGCCGCCTGATAAATTTCAAGATTTATCACATTTTATACCATTTTTGAAGAAGAGACTTTGTCTTTACATACATACATACATATGTATGTGTGTGTCTCGCAAAGATTTAAAAAAGCAAACAGTCCTCCTGATTGTGTAAGGCGTTGGCGTTTACGTCTCAGTCGTTTTTCGTAGTAGATTAAAGAAAACTGTTTTAGTGTTCCTTTAATCTTGTACAAAAAACGTCTTCGGCGTAAACGCCAACTCCTTACACAATCAGGCTGAATATTAATGCTGATGTAAGTGGTTAGGATATATTTTTACATTGACTGCGCAGACTGTAAATTGTGCCATGATATAAATGTTTCAGCAATTTACTTCAAAATGTGCCTACAAGAACACAATTTTCCTAATTAATAAATCATTTAGAAACGTTTTGCTTCTTAGATTTACTGCCAATAACAACCTACTCAGACGTTCGGTGGTATCAAAACTGAAACCTTTATTTGCCTAATGCCTTATGCAATTTCGCTGTAAAACATTAAAGAATAATTTTTAGAGAAAGGTCATACACAATTGGGATGTGAGAGTGCCCCACCTAAATATTGATATCAGATTAAAAAATTGATAAATTTACATGCCAAATGATTACATTCGAGTTTCATAAAGAGACCAGAAAAATTCTTAAAATAAAGCACGAAGTTATTTAACCATATGATTACAAGGAGGGTCAAATGCTACGTTTTTTCTACAGACCAGACCGTGATATAAGATCCATGTATATCTACCAAATGGAAGTAGACGTTGATGACAACTATGCTAATCGAGTTACCCCAATTTAATCATATTCTTGCCATATCGAATCAAAATCTTTATATACTGATTATACTGCTCCATTTGCAATGTCAATGTTACCTATACTGATAATTAAATATTATCATAATCCTTTTTTCAATATTAACTGTAATGCATCGTGAAATTCTATGTTAAAATGCTTTTTTTTCCAATTCAGTTACTGAACTTGAGACGAAATAATAAGTTTCAACATAAACCGTAAACTACAGCGATTTGGAAACATGGCTCGATTGCCCTAATTTTCGGTTTATAGACTCTTTCTAATGAATAAAATAGGGTCCACCTTATATAGAGGTTATAAAACGATATTAGCTCTGATTTCCAGATTTCATTGAACACTCTAGTGCGTACAGTGAGGGAAGCCTGTGGACAAGTGTCCATTGACATTGCGTCTACATTTTCATACTTGCCTTTGATGACAAAAAAAAGTTTGTCGCGGCGGTTGATGGCCGGAAGGAATTAGTGCCTTGTTTTTGTTTTAATATATTTATTTCATAAATTTATTCGACCTGACCCTTCCCAGGGAGCAAATTACGCCATTCTATATTGACCGAAGTTTATATGTATTTAAATTGTATTGAAATTTCGTTTGATATCGAATGCGGTAACTCTGCCCCAGTTCTTTTCACAATATACATATCTATCTATATTTATTAGGTACGCAAATCTACTATAACAATTAGCTCTGTTTGTGTTTTTATATCAAGTTTGGGAAAGAGAGAAGATAACATTCTTGAAGAGAGAATGTTCAAAAACTTTGGCTTTTGAAAAGAAATACTAATCCATACGTATTAATAGGGAAGAAGAGAGAACAAAAGAATAGCAGCATTATTCGTTTTTTAAATACAGACAACAGCTTTTACCCAAACAGTGAAATTATTTGTGTATGATCAAAAACACAAAAGAACGGCTTAGCGAGTACCTGTTACTTCACTACTTTGGTCACGACTGTGATGAGTGATTTTTTGTAACGCTGATTAAATCACAGGTACAAAAATGTTGCTCATCTCTAATATGGATACATGCGGATGGGAGTAAGTGAGTGCAGGTGTGAATGCATGTACATAAATATTTGATATTAAAACCCAAATTTAAGTTTTCGATTCTTGAAATCGGTGTTGTTATTGTTACATCTCCTTTTTCTTGTTTGCTTTAAGCATACGAAAATGTTGTAGACCGGTGAACGCAGAACTCCGGGAGAAAAAGCAGACTTTTTCATTGCAAAACGAATTTGTTTCGCCCTAAATTGCAGCAATTCTTATTGGAACTTGAATAGTTTATTTATAAAAATATTTCATAGCCAGCTTTAAAGAGTGAAATAATTTTTCTTAGAGTGTATAAATGATTATATGAAGAATAAGTTTTTTTTATCAACAATATTACAGGTATTTTCATTGTTCATTTTGAAATTCATTCATGTACTCTAGGTAAAATAACGAAACATACGGAAGGATATGATACAGTAAAACACGCCCATACAAGCAAACAAAAGCATTTCTATATACATACATACGAATCCATATGCAAAGGAATGAATACTGCGTACGTCAGTACACATTCTCGTATGTAGTATGAAGTAATACAAAACAAGAGAATTCAAAACAATAACACAAACAACAATAAGGGACAAAATACACACATACATACATACATACGCACACAGTCATACATCTCTTACGTATAATATATTTCCAATATAGAAAACAAGCATACGCTACATCAGCCATTTCTGTGTTAGATGATGCACAACTTTGGTTTTCAAGGATAAATTTATTTTTACTCAAACAGTGGGTTACATTATTTTAGAAGGAACATCACTTTACAACAAATAACCAGTACCAACGGTTTCGTGTTAATATTTTATAAAAGTTACCGCTACTATAAAGAACTTTCTAAGCCAGCGAAATGATATTTTTATACTATTCAGTGACCAGAATCTGAGCCTTGGCCATTTAAACAGGCCGACAACAATTAACGCAATCACGCCCTACAACAGATGACAAAACTTGATATTATATTTAAAACTGCGTAGGGGTCACACTTCGACCTTCCGCTTCACGGCAACGCGTTAATTACTTCAACCAATGGCACGCATATTGACATTTTTAAGTTCTGTAGACTTCCGCCATTTACACAACGATGTGGCAAATTTGTATTTTATATAAAACTCTTTACTGGCAGATAAGTCGCGTTGTTTGATTTTTTTAATTTTGCTCTTCCTATCATTTTGTCTGTTTTCGTCACTGTTTTTCAGTTTTGAAGTCGAATTCGTAGAAAGAGTAATTACTATTATTGGGAAAATACTTTGCAAAGTATCCCGAAATCTCATTCCGTCGATGTTTCCAACCCAATTTTTATCCGTTAATGTGCCTGGCTGTAGACGACTTACCCCTTCACCTAAGAAGTAGCAGTTATAGATGTTGCAATTAACTAGTGTGAGTGAAATCAAACAATGAATGGTCTGGCTGCACCTACGCAATGGGTGCTATCGAAACTAAATGTTGTCTGATATATAGCCGCTTTGCGACTGTAGGGAGAATTATTTTAAATTTGTGACATTTTTTACGATGACTATCACACAATTCACACGATGAATTTCATGGCGTCCAATTTTCGACGTCATTTTTGGTTTCATAGCGAACGGTGTAGAGAAGAAAGAGGGGTAGAAAAAATGACTTGATTTCTGATTCCATGGCTTTTTTCATATTTCTCTTCACATCAATGCCTATTCTCTTTGTTACGTTTTGTTCTGTTTTTATTTTACATGTGAAACAATAACAAAAAAAATAAAAATAGACATCAAAACTAAATTCATCGTTTGAAAGCAAGGAGTTTTTGGAACCAATTTAAAAAGGGATTTAATAAAATTAGACGTCATAAAATTCATCGTGTGAATTGGGTGCATTTTGTATACAAGTATGTATATCTATAGTACTCGTATGTATATATCTATAAGATATAAAAGTATATATTTCCATAATACTGTATATCTACCAACAACGAGCAAATATGTCGATGTAACAGAAAAAGATTTTGAACAAGAAGAGTTCCTTCCATTCAGATCTACAACAACGGAGCGGCATTTTTTGTCAAGAGCTGATTTCGACAATCTTGTTCGCGATTTACACTTGTAAATCGCGGCCCGCGGCAATCTGAAGTCCGCGGGCCGCGATTAAAGCAGTGGAATTTGGTGGAAAAAGATTTCGTTATAACATCTCGTAGAAAAACTGACCGGACTTGGTTACTTGAAGAAAGTTTTAAGACTAGTTCCAATGACAGTGATCTCGTGTATTGCGTTGATGTACCAAAACTATTTTCAGCATTAAATCACAATTATAATGCAGATGAATGGCGACTTTTCATTGATGGTTCATGTAAAAGTAAGTTTTCTTAGAAAAATGTGTGACTTTATTTTTATTAATTTAAGATTTGTAATTTAATATCTAGGCATAAAAGCTGTTTTATTGAATAGGCAGGAAAAACATTTTAAATGACCAATTAGTTAAAGCTGAGGACGTTATTCTGCCAACACTGCATCTTAAACTGGGATACATGAAACAATTTGTAAAAAAAATTAGATGTAAACGGCGACGCTTTTTGGCATCTCAAAGCGGTGTTCCCAAAACTAAGTGAAGCCAAAATAAAAGGGGTATTAATTAATTTGTTTACATATCTAGTACGTTTTTCATCGTTTTTATCAGTTTTGATAACATTTAAGTATTTTTATTGGACCTCAAATTCGAAAAATTATGAGAGATGCAGATTTCATTAACGTTGAAAGACGTGCATGGAAGAGTTCTGTTGCGCTATGCGATAATTTCCTTGGAAATCACAGAAGTCACAGTTGTCAATGAGTTTTTAAGTGCGTATGGTGAAATGGGCTGCAACATGTCCATCAAAATTCATTTTCTGCATTCGCATTTGGACTTTTCCCAGATAACCTGGCCCAGTTCAGCAATGAACAAGGCGAACATTTTCACCAGGAAATGGCAACTATTGAATAACGCTTTGAAGGAAAAAATAAGATAAAAATCATTTCAGAATATTGCTGGTCACTTAAACGAGAAACTGATGATGCAGATTAAAAAAACGGTCAAGCAAACACTTTTGAGTTAAATAACCAAAAATAAAATTTGTATAAAATGTTTAAAAGTTTATTTTCATGAAAAGTTTGATAACTCAGTCAATTACTTATCTATTTATAACCCCAAATATGCATTGTAATCGTAAATAAACGTACTTTTTGAATGAATTCAATAGTATTATAGTTTCTTAATAAAATAATGTATAAAAACGTCACCAAAGTTGAATTTTTTTGAAATATCTACAAAATTTGTGTTTGCTCGACAATAACACCCAAATTTCTCAAGTTTTCTTATATAAATTATATATCATTCGAAAGATTTAATTTCTAGTAAGAAATTGAAAATCTGATCATTATCAACAAAATTACAGGCTTATAAGTGCGCAAACGTAAAAAACCCGTTTTTTAACCGTAAATCCGGATTTTTCACTATTGTCATATTTCACTATTGGATTCTTCTTTATCTCGACAAGACCTATAAGAAAAAACATATCACTCCCCAGGTTTTTCTATTTCATTCAATTTTGTACCACTGTGTAAATCATGTACAAATTATTTTTAAAACAATACAATTACTAACAACTTTCACATACACAAACACAACGAAAACTTATTGTACATAAGATTTTTTTAGAAAAGTGTAATCAAACAATGGGAGAGATTTAAGTAGTCATCTGCCGTATTATTGCCACGTCCTATTGATACACCCTGTATGCTCATAAATATTTTGACATTCGTAGATAAAATTAAAAGACACAGACAGCGGCAGATCTCTTGCAGATATACATATATATATATATATATATATACATATCTGGTCTAATAAAATCTGTTATTGTCATCTTTCGTGAGTTACGTATGTTCGATTATCGCATTTTTTTCTGTTGTGTTGGTACACATGTCCGTTATGTGTACATATGTATATGTTGGTAATATCAGCCATTTTGGATTGTCAGTTTGTTTTTGGCAGATAAAAAGGTTTTTTACTATTCTAAAAAATGGATCAAGAAAAGTTTTGAGTAAAAAAATTATATTAAATGCGCAAGGACGTTTGAAATGTTGACTGTGGCGTTTGGCGAGTCTACTATGGGCAGAACTCAAGTTCAATTGTGGTATAACCGGTTTAAGGAAGGCCGAGAAGATGTCAATGACGATGCTCGTCCTGGTCGCCCGAGCACGTCAACAACCGATGAAAACATTGAAGCAGTGAAGAAAATGATTTTGGATAATCACTATCAGAGAGGTTGCTGATGATGTTGGCATATCGTCCGGCTCATGACAAGCAATTTTTACGGATGTTTTAGGCATGAAACGTGCGGCATCGAAGATTGTTCCAAAATTAATAACGCACCAGTTCACACATCGATGCTTGTGCGTGAGTTTTTGGCTAAAAACAAAACCATTATCATGCCTCAACCACCGTATTCACCAGACTTGGCGCTCGCTGACTTTTTCCTCTTCCCAAAATTGAAGACACCGATGAAAGGAAAGCGTTTTGCTACGATTGGGGAGATAAAAGAAAAAACGAAACAGGAGCTGTTGGCGATACCAAAAAGCGCGTTTCAGAAGTGTTTCGAAGATTGGAAAAATCGCTGGCATAAGTGTATTAGATCTGAGGGAGATTACTTTGAAGGGGGCAAGATAGTTATTGAAGAATAAATAAATACTTTATTTTTGATCAGACCTTTACGGTTATTTTTTGATCAGACCTCGTATATATATATATATATATATATATTATATTTTAACTCGGATCAGCACATGAGGAGTGACCGTACATATACAGTGCATTGTGTCGGAAATAGGAAGGAGGGAACAGTGTTGAGGAGACAGATGAAGAAAGATGAGAAGATGGAGAATTTTTTTTGTGTATATGTATGTATCTACTTATATTGTATTAATCTCACTTATTTATATACATAATTAATTGTTTCAATTTTTTTGTTTTTTATTGAAATAAATACTGTGTTTTGTCTTAATAACCCCGTTTTATTTAAATACTTTTTCGTTACCGTTTTTTTCCTTAAATACCCTTTTATGACAATTTTTCAAAACATTTAACGGCAACCCAATTTTCGAAACACGAAAATTTCCTATCTTCTGTTAAGTTCATCTAAAGAAGCTGCATTTTGCCAAATAAAAAAGTGTGAAAATGCGCCAGATATCTAATAATTTTTTTATCAAGGGCAACTCTCAAATCGAAGAGGGTATATTAGCCGAGTAAACAGATTGATTCACAAACATAATTGAGAAAGCGAAGCATATGCATAGAACGGATTGTATAGACTTTCAAATTAATGTTGTCACTTCTCACTAACGCAATTTCTTTATCATAGTACTGACGTCACCCACTCGTCAGGTCATATACCTTTGAAAAAAATTCCACATTTTATAACATACTTCCCAACTCCATTTTGTAGCTCATCAAACAGTCCACTATTCTTGTAAAATTCTAATTCTATTTAGTCTCGTAGTTGCAGTTAACAGTTCTGTCCTCAATTTCACAAACTTTACACGTTTTGTGGATTTATAAACCGTTCATGAGGATGTTAAATTCTAACATTTTGCATCAAACAAGAGAACTATAAAAGAGACAATATATTCATTTTTTATACCCTCCAAATAAGAATAAGGAGGGTATATTCAATTTGTCATTCCGTTTGTAACGCAGCGAAATATCCATCTGAGACCCCATAAAGTATATATATTCTTCATCAGTGATAAAATCTAAGGCGATCTGAGCATGTCCGTCCGTCCGTCTGTGGAAATCACGATTTAGTCCAAACGAAAAGAGCTACACTCCTAAAATTTGGTATAAATATATCTCAAAGGATAGCACAGGTTAAGATCGGAGATGGTCTAAATCGGGCAAGAGGGAAAAAGTTCCCCTAAGAAGAACTAAACCGACCTCTAAAAAAAAAAAAACTTAATTTTTAAAGTTTTTTCGTAATTTTGTTAAGCAAATGATATATATTTTATTACAAAGAAGGTCCAACGCGTTAAACTTGGAGCCATAAAATAAAATATAATAATTTTTGGACCACGCCCCTTTAGTGGGAGTTATTATATGCAAAAATAGTGTGAAAATTTAACAAATTGTTTTACTTAAGCCTACATTTCTTGAAAATTACATTTTTAAATTTTAATGACGAACCCCTATAAAAAAAATATTTAAATTTTTTTATATAATTATCCCAAACATTTCTTTTTCTGGTTTTATGACAAAGGTGAAATGTCTCCCCACAGCCCTTGCCAGAGAGATCCCGCCAAAATACAGTTTTAATACCCTCCAAAGAGAATTGGACATCATAAAGTATATATATTCTTCATCAGTGATGAAGTCTAAGACGGTCTAGCAATGCCTATACGTTCGTCTGTGGAAAACATGATATTGTCTATTTTTTTAACCCCGCCCCCTTTAGTGGGCGTTGACGTACGATATTATATAAAGTTAAACATTTTAAATTCACTTACTAACTATTTGGAGGGTATCTAAGATTCGACCCTGTCGAATATAACGTTTTAACTATTTTTTTCATCTTGGACCAGCACTCAGGGGATGACCCCTACATATGCAGTGCACTGTGCCGGAACTAGAATAGAGGGTATAGTATTGAGGGGACAGATGAAGAAAGATGAGAAGATAGCGATTTTTTACTGGTGTCGACAATACCGTTTGTGTCTTTACTGGTATGTACCAGTATTCAGGAAAAAAATAATGTAAAATAAATAAAAATAACTTTAAAATTACATAAGAACATTTCTGTTGCCCCCTCATATATGCAGCGCAGGTTTTTATTAGACAAAGGCTATACTTTATAATGATGAAGTGAAAGTTTAAAGTCCAGTTTCTTTAACTTACTTTTTAAATTAATAATAATTATGTTATATGTACTCGTATATGTAAGTGTGTAAACATATATAGAAACATAAGTTAGTGTGCAATTGTTATTAAAATTAAAATTTGCATGTGTGAGGGAAAAATACATTTTACACATGGATTCTTTATTTTGTGTCACACAAGTTATTAAACATTTCAAAAACTCTTGTCCTAGTATCTTCAGACGTATCTACATGTCAAAATGTTAAGTATCTGCTAAGTTGATGTGTAATATGTAATAGTAAATTTTTGGAATTCAAATACTATAAGAATGCCCATTCACGACTGCTGATTATGTATTAAATTTAAGAGACTGTTACCTCGCAAAAGTTGAATTAATAGAACCAGTAAGATTTTATAAAACACTTCAGTTTACATGAACGCTCCTATTCAAACGGCCAACACTGTGCACATGAACTTTAATTAGTTTTTATTATTTATAACATGTCTTAAAGCAAGGATAGCATTAAACCACAAACAACCTCATCAGCATATATACAACTTGTACTGAAATAATTAAAAATATGAGCTTAAATAATACGAGTACATTTCATTATAATAACAATTAATATTAATAATGCACTCACATTTACATATGTTTTCCTTGATGTGTTTGTATGTATTTCCTTGATGTGTTTGTATGTATTTAATGTAGGATGTGTTATGAAAATATTGGGAGTTCTGCGGGTAAATTAATTGATGCGATGACGTTAAAACGTTGTATATGAATTAATAACATGGCAACTACACAAAAAAGGCATTACAGAACATTTTTCCGGCTTTATTAAAACCTTTTGAGATATTTCGTATAAATATAAATTAAGAGAGCTCCATGATATAAAGGGACTTAAAGTGCGCACGGAATGTCCAATAAAATAAGCCGTGTTTACAAAATCATCTACAATTCCTACCACTAGAATATTTTATTTTGATCAATATTTCGAAGGATATTTAATTGGATAACAGTAGTTTGCAAAAAACAGCTTTCTGTTTGCCGCTTTTTTTGTGAAAAATTCTTTGCGATGCACGTTATTTTTTACAAATTGCACACGTACGTTGTCAAGCATCCTCTTTATGTTTAGTTGAAACATCATCAACTTTTTAATTTTTCAACACCATAATTTTTTTTAATACATATTGGTTTTCCGAAACCAATTTCAGCAGCAACTCAACATTTTGTTAGGTAAAGTTTAAGAAGAACGCGATTGTTTTATACATTTTTAAAACATAAAGAAGGAATGGAACCGGAAAACATACACTCAAAATATTCTGTACGTAAAATTAACTGAAATTGTCATATAAAATAATGAATATTCGATTAAAAACCGGTCAACTTATTATTCATTTAACTTTAACAAAAATATCATTTAATTTTAAATGTTAAAAAATTAACAGACTTAAATCTGTAAAAAATATTGCGTTTCTCTTTTATTTTGTTAGCTCAAAGAGAAATAGTATTGTTTGAATCAGTTAAAATTAAAATTGCTTAAAATTTTAAATGATTGTTCATTTAAGAATTATTATACGGAATACTTCTTGAATGAAGTACATTCCGTTTCTTTAATAATATTGTGAATATACTTACAAATAAACAACGGACAATATTGAAAGCAACAGAAAATCCGTATTAATGTGTAGTTAGTTTTTTGAATGACTGTTAGAATCAGTTAAAAATAAATTTGCTTACATTTTTAAATGCTTATGCATTTATAAATGACTGAACGGAAAACTTCTTGAACAAAATACATTCCGTTACTGTCATAATTTTGTCAGTGTATTCTATAGCAAAATGGCCAGTATTGAAACTTACTAATGCACTAATGATGAAAGTGTTGCGGCTTTCGAAAACAGCTGTTCTGCTCTGCTGTGTAAGTTGAATAACTAAAAACTGATGTTAACTTTCCTTTGTGCTTTTGAATATTTACCATGTCTCTCTGAGATTTAAAAACAAATTTCGAACGATCAGTCTATAAATCTTAATTCAATTTAATAAAGACAAAACTAGTTTATCACTCCTGGTACTCCTGGTCTCAACAACAACTACAAATACGGATTGCAGGAAACTGTTGCATTTTCAGTAACTGGGAACTTATTATTAAATCGGGTCGTCCGATCCGAAATTTTGATTCTGCAATAACGGAACACTGGAAGAGTGTATTGAAGTAACAGTTTCTCGTGAGTGACCTTATAGGAATTTTTAGAGAAGAATTATATTTTCACTATGGCTATTATTATACCTCGCTGTTTCGGTAACAATTTTAAAAATCCACGCACGCTCACAAATTGTTCTGGTGTGTGAATGCCTATTAAAAGTATGTATCTATATAGCACATAGACTTGTAAAACGTGTTTTTAGAGTGTCACAACACCAGAGCAACGCGTGGAAATTGTTGAAATTATTAATCAAAATAATATGTTCTATTCTATATCGTCCTTCAGAGCGGCTAATTCGAAGAACAACAGATCGTTTTCGGACCAGATTTACTGTAACTGATAATGTGCATCGCGTGAGACGCAGTCGATTACGCACTAAAGAAGCTGTAGCCGCTGATGATCCTAATCAGTCAATTCGTCGCCGTTCTCAGCAACTGGGGTTGTGTCCTTCCACTTTATGGAAGATTTTTTTAATTGTTGAAAATTTGTGTTCCAAATAGCACCTTATACGCCCCAGCCGTGGCGGCCACATGGTAGAAATCAGATTTAAACATTAATTTCATAAAATTTTCTTTCACATATCTCATTGATGTTAAAAATATATTTCCTTCTTTTATTATTATGATTTAAACTTGTGACACTCTATAAAAAAACAGCCTATATGTACATACATATTTTCCTTAGTATTAAAAATTCAAAAAAAGAAAAACCGTATCTTATGTTTTAAGTGTGTGAATATCTGTTATTAATTTCTAATCACGACTCACGTAATTCACGAGTGGCATAAAAATATCTCGACATTTACACATCTCTAGTATTAAGTAACAGACGAGCTTTATAGATATTACGGTTAAATTTTATTTCATATAAATCTTTGCTCAAATGCTTATTAGAAAATACGCCAAGAACTTTCAAACATTGCATCCCGCCACTTATTTGAAATGGCAACACTGCTCCTGTCAACAGGCAAATGTCAGATGACTTCTGTCAAAATTTGAACAAGATGCTTGATTTAGTTTCGTGTGATTTTAAGCATTATTTATTGCGGGAAAAATCATCAAACCAAGGCTAAACTTGATAAAAATTACATGGACTTGCGCCATCCATTTCATGGTAAAGAAGTGCAATATGCCGAACATTCAATTGAAAAAAAAACACAAAAAGATTTTAGCCGATCGGCGATTGAAAATAAGACAGATGGTGGAAGCCATAGGCATCTCACATGTCCCAGTGGTTAAATTTTTAAATGATCACTTGGGTATGAGACAGCTTTCCGCAAGATGGGCGCCGCGTTTGCTCACAATCGATCACTACACACTAGACTTGTGTTCTACTCGTTCAATCGCTCTTCTTCGACAAGAACCTATGATCAAACCCGTTTAAATTACATTGATTTGATCAAAAGTTGTTGTCAAAAACGAGCGAATGAACAGGTTCACACTTGTGCAGTTTAAAATGCATCAACGAAATCAAATGCCTATTACGATGACATCGACAAGTCATACTTTTCGGAAAGGATTAAAAATTGGAGAAATGTTGCACTAAGTGTTTATCACTTAAAGGAGACTATGTTGAAAAATAAAATAACGTTTTATATAAAAGCCTGTGTTTCATTCAAAAAGTCACGGACTTAATGTCCCACCCTCCCATTTCAAATATGTATATTTTATGAAGCAGTAATTAATTTTCCATCTTTTTGTTATGCACATTTGAAAATCTTTTCTCAAACTAAAGAGAAAACTGTAATACAATAATCTGAAAATCTTAAAACGCTATTGTTCCTAAAAAAATAATAAAAATAAATAAATAAAAAATAAACAAACAGAAAAAGAAAATTAAATAACGAAAGTATAAAGCACTACCAAGCAAAGTCAATATAAAAAAGATTAAAAAAAACTATTTGGAAAAATGTACACTTTTCACAAATACTTCGCCAGCAATTCCATTGCAACAGAAATAAATTTCATTTTTAGCAAAGAGACACGCTTTAGCAGTCGGATTTCGAAGATGCATACAGCAATTTTGTTGCAACTAATAAGAAAAAACTCAAAGAAATACCAATAAAAAAAACTGTGGAATGGATGAGAGAACAAAGATGACCGAAAACACGTTACAAGACTTTGAACTTTTAAGATGAATAGAAAAATGAAAAAAAATGTGCATATGAAACCAAAACCACCAGCAATGGAAGAGAAGTATTTTCGTAGAAATCTTCATCAGTGTATATGGAATCAGTTTCGTAAGCAGATGTAAGAAATAGCCCATTTCTAAAAGTTTTTTAAACATTCTTGACTACATTAATGCGATGCGAAAGGAATTACCTTCACATTTTAATCTAAATAGCATACAAATGAGTTCAATTCTATTCGCAATACTTAACCCCCTTATTTCTTTCGAAATGGTTAAAACAAGGCGGCGCAACAGCAATCAATTTATTGCAAAATCAATTTAGTATTAGAAATGGCCAAGATCACTGTCTCCAATCTCTGGATTATATTTTGGGCCTACGTTAAGTCATTGGCTCAGGCCAACAAACTAACATTTGAAGTTAATAGTCAATAGACTATATATACATTTATCGGATGAAGTGGTAAATATTGGACTGATCGAATGGGCGAAATTATAAATTTAATGAATTAATTGCAGCTAGATCTCAAATAAATTACGTTATATAAAAAAATATAGTTTTATTAGAATATTTTAGAAAATAAAAATTTAAATCATACAAAACTAATCTAGAATATAAAAAAATCCAGCAGAAAATTGAATATCAATTTTATTTTAAGTAACCTTATTGGATTTTTTTGTATAAGGGTAGACTGTTAAAATAAATTCATATGAAATAGAATTTTTTTTAAGAATTATGCTTAAGTCTAAGAGCCAATGATATGCAGCCATATAGAAATACTTAAACCGCAACAAACAAAGCATATTTTTAAAAATTATAATTTTGTAATACATTCGAAGATAAACTGAACTCAACTCTCAGGTGCTGTTGGCTGAAATTGTTGGCACGAGACTATGAAGCGGAAGATCCAGAGTTCTACAGCGCGCTCAGTCTTGAATATTGTGTTGAATTCTTCTGATCAGCATTAGTGCATGGTTGTATTTCTTGTTGTCGGCCTGTTTCAGTGATGAAGGCATAACACTGGTCGCTGAACATAACTGGCAGCGACTGACACAATCATTTACTAAAGAGCAGAGGAAGACCACCGTAATTCGTCGGTATTGCAACAAAAAATTGGCCGGTGAAGTAAAAGGTTTAAAATCAGGGACGTAACAGTTATAAGATAAACGACAAAAAAATCATATTTAACCATTAACATAAATGAATTTGTGTGATGGTTATAATTAACCATTACCAAGAAATATAATTTATTTTGGTTGTCGTAACCAATTAAAACGAGAAATAACTGTTTTTGGTTATAAATAGCCATTATATCAACCAAAAACTTTTTTGGTCTTAAATAACCATTTAACAACCAAAAAAAAAAAATAACCATTATTTGCCACACAAATTATTAAAATCTATGTACAAATTTCACAAAGATACAACCAAAGAATTATGTCAGTGTAGTGAGTCCTTAAAAAATTTAGACATGTTTGTAATCAAATAAGAGGTTATGAAAGGCGGAGTCCATATAGCAGTATAATCTCGCACAGCTTGCTATTTTCGGGGGAAAATAGAAAATAAATTTGTGTTTAGATTAGAAATAAGTCAAAGGGCTATATTCGGCTATGGCAAATCGTATATACCCTTCACCAATTACACTTTCATACCAAAAACTGTAGACATCAATAAATTTTTAAAATGATATTGTAAGTTTACAGGGAAAAAATCAATAACCATAAACGTTGAAATTTCTATTGAAAAGAGTATATCAGAAAACAGAAGAGACTAAAAATTATCGTGCCTACGTGTTTTGTTTTAATGATCCAATACTGGTAAAATTGCTAAATTTTAACGTGCACCTGTCATTGGAAGGCACAAACGAGAGCTGGTACTTGGCAATAAGAAGTAACGATTGAGTTCTTGTAATGTGATTATTTACTTGCATTGGATACGGACCTTCAATTTGAAACTGCATTAATTTTGTGGTGTTGTTTTATAAGTTATAACCAAAAAAAAATTTTCATATATATTTGTCATAATGGTTCTTTTTAACCAAAAGAATTTTTTGGTTGCTATAGTGGTCATTTATAACCAAAATATTTTTCTGGTTGACATAATGGTTGTTTAGAAACAAAATTTTATTTTTCTCAATGTAATTAGTTACGGTAATCAATATAATATAAATGCGACCATAATGGTTAAAAATTCCCAATTGCATATAAAGGGCATTTTTGCGTAACCTTTTTGCTCCGAAATAAAAACGACAGTTATTTTCGGTCCCTGGTTTAAATAGTCACAAAAATCTCTATTATGAAATTTTCTATTTGACACATCGTTGTCACAATACTATTATATATAAATGAAATTTATTTGTTGGTGGTCTATATGCATTTCATTGGTGCTTTACCAAATCGTCAGTAGACTTTAACCACAGTTTTGAAAAGTTAAAAACCTCTTATCTTATGCATATACTTCCGAAAACCATCTGAGAATCCACAACTTGTAAATTACAAATTATTTTCAAAAAATAACAACAGAATAAGAATAGTAGGCCTTGAAACTCATACAAAACTAAACCAACAAATAAAGTATATTCGATATGAATCTATTTTATTTTTCTACACCTTTATACAATCAGAAATCCATTGGAATTCTCAGATGGTTTTCGGAAGTATATGCATAAGATAAGAGGTTTTTAACTTTTCAAAACTGTGGTTAAAGTCTACTGACGATTTGGTAAAGCACCAATGAAATGCATATAGACATTGCTTAACCACCAACAAATAAATTTCATTTATAAAAAATCTCTATCTTCTCATCTTTCCTCTCAATACTATCCACTCCTTTCTCTTTCCGGCTCAATGCCCTGCATATGTAGGGATCATTCCCTGAGTGCTGGTCCGAGTTAAAAACAAACAAAAAAAACAAATTTTGCACCAAAATAGACGTAAGTATCATCTCGGTGATATTTAAAATATTTTCACATGGCAACTTTAAGAATTTATAACTACTCGTATGTGTGCCTCTGCACGTATCTATGAATTCAAAGGTATTAATTCTTTGTCTTTTCTTATGGAATCTGACAATCAAATTTGGACTGAATTGAAAAGAAATACACAGATGAATTGAATTGAACTAAAAGCGCTCAGTGAATGATTATTAAATGAATTCATTCAGGAGTCGTACAACTCTAATGGAAAGTGCAAACGAAGCAAATGTGTGCAAAAATACATCGGTTTTATCCACACAAACAAGAAAATATATTTGCAATTTGCACTATTTTGATTAATATGTACTAAAAAAATAGTAATTAAATTTGGTGTACAAACCTACTTTTATACATTTGATAGCAGAGGATAGGTGATGCCATATACTTTATTGGAATATGCACTTGAAAGCGCGTTGTCAGACATACTTTTGATTTTGTTTTCAACAGTGTAGTCACGATCAACTATATATGCACAGATATTTTTTCAACATTTTTATTAGTTTAATTTATAATTGAAGATTCGATAAGTGAAAATTAAAGCATAATGCCTTGTTTGTTGTGGATCAAGTATGTCAATATCTCTGCATTTCAATGGTTCTGGCACCAAATCATCAGTATATTTTAACCTAATTCCAAAAGAACATAAACTCACAAAAGGAATTGACCACACAACAAACAAAGTTTAATAAACCAACTGAGCCAATATCACAAATAAATTACAAATTTCTAATCAAGTGCAAATTTAAGATGGATTATTCGTTTATGGAAGCTCTCCTAAAAGTTCTTTAAAAAATATTAAGACTGTCCTCTAGCACTCGCTGCGTACTTCATGGGGTCGGACCAACACCCATCAATTATATAGTGTATGAGTGTAATATTCAAACTTTAGAATGTCTTTATAAAAATACGTAAAAATTTTTTATTAAATTCATAATATCATGTTAGATTAGATTTTATTTTTCACTTTGCTTTATAAATTCTTTTATTGTTACTCAACGGATTTCTAACTGTATAAAGTTGTAGAAAAATAAAATATATTCATATCGAAATTAAATTATTTGTTGGGTTGGTTTTGTATTTCAAAGTCTATGCTTATTATAATGTGATTTTTGAAAATAATTTGTAAATTCTCAACTTGTATTAAATCAAATAGAAAGTATCTGCTTTGTGACTTTTCAAAACTATAATCGGAGTCTACTGATGATTTGATAAAGCATATAGACATTGCATTAACCAATAACTTACGCAGTCAAACTCGCCATGTTCGGCTTGTTAGCCTAGCTTTAAGTACTTCAGCAAGCAACAGCAAATAGTAGACGTGTGCGTAGAAGTAAAACTTTAAACATTATCACTCTTAAAGTGAATAACAAGGGGAATTTTTCTTCACGTGAAATTTTTATTCCACTCGAAGGGAAAAATGATATCGTGAATCTTTCGTGAGAAATTATTCCCGCTATCAGTTCTCAGTGAATGTCAAAAAAGAGAAGAAGCTGAAAATAACATGAAAAGTCAAAAAGAAATTTGTGTTGCAAAATTTGCATTTAATAATTTAAAAAAAAAATTTAACAAAAGTATGGCTAAATATTTAGTAGTTTGCATCTTATTAACGGATCTTGCCCCTAAACTAAAATTTTTAAACTCTAATATTCGAATTGAAATAGAAAATACTTAAATTTTCTACTCATTTCCCAATAAAAACTAAGTGAATAAATTAAAGGAAAAAGTGTAAAAACTCGCGGGAAAAAATCATTCACGGGGAATTTGTTCATGATTGCAATTTTAAGGAAAAATTTCGAGGGAAAAATTATTCATGATAGGGGTGTATGTCTCCATGCTGAAATGGCATATGTATATTCACGCACCTAGTACATTCGACTGCAATGTGTAAGGCCGGGTGTTGAATTCTGCGCTCAGTCAAGTTCAATAAAAAAATAAATTTTAAAGAGATTAAATTTTTATTTTGTTATATCTTAACTGTAAACCATGGCTTAACTCAAAAAGAGCTTTTAAAGTACTGCATGTCTGATTTCAAGTGTAGAAATGGCATTCATGCATTCAACATGGTGCGATGTTATTGTTACCGTGCAACATCTTAAAGCTGCGTAACCACTAAATACGAATGAAAACCTTGTAATTCAGACAACTGCCTATTGATTTAAACAGTTTGCAATTATATTGTTTTATGACATTAGTTTTGTATTAAACAGTTTTATTAAACACGTATCTGACCAATATATTTTTCATTAGTACACAGTTAGTGGTTACGCTTTTTAAGGCAAACAGTTGAGTTTCACATCCCTTTTTTTCCTGTATGTAGTAAATACATATGTATTGTATACGAACAGTATCTTATAAATAAGAAAACCTAAAGAATTAGCATAACTTCCAAAATTTTAAACTTAACATAGCGTATAGAACTGCGATGAACTCTGACATAATATTTAAGACAACGTCGGCAGAATGAGTGATCTTAATCTCAATGTTTGCCAAGGATTCATAATTCATTGACAGCGGTGGTGTTTATAATGTGCCAAGAAATCGTTTGATGAAACTATTGGTGTTTTTTTAATTGTTTGCAGAGTGAATTAAATTGTAAAATAATTGTGTTTCCTTAATCTAAAGGTGCCTAGAGTACAGCGTTGCCAAATGTGCAGATTTATCTGCATTTGACAGTTTTTCTAAGCATTGAGCAGTTTTGCAGTTTTTTTCTTTAAAAACCAGTTTTTCGGTAAAGTGTGCAGATTTTGCAGTTTTTACATTTTACTTTTTTACTCTTAATTTTGTTATTTTAATTCCAATTTCTGAAACCATAATTTTACCCCATTTGCTTAATATAACAGTGGCAAAGTTTAACTATACTTTTTTATACGAGTATGTAATTATCACATACATCTTTTTGCACCCCTGACCACAAAGCAAGTTGAATTTTACCAAGGTGTGTATATTGCAGGTGGGGACACGAGCTCACTAGCCTAACCTAATAAAACGTCAAACTTAGTAGTGTCGTTTAACGATTTTTGCAACTGTTAAGGTAGTTTCTACAATAAGTGTTCTATTTTTGTAGAAATGGTTGTACCTGTTAGATAGATATGCCTTGTGTTTTTCTATGTGCATACAAACAAATTTAAATTTTTAATTATTGGTTTCAATATAAATATGAGAACGACATCCACTTGTCGAGATTCTGGAACAGGCAGTATTATATCTGAATAATAATGAACTCTTTTTGTTTATTTAAACCCTATGTACCTATATATTTTTTATTAAAATGAATTGCTTTGTTATATGTAGATGTATATCATATTTAATTTGTTGTGTTATGTTTTTGTTTTAATAAAAAGATATGAAAAAAACTATATATTTTTGTGAATTTTTTATGTGCAGTTTTTTTACGTGAAAACCAGTTTTTTTTTCTAAAGTTGCAGTTTTTTTTGAAAAAGTTATGGCAACGCTGCTAGAGTATGTAAGTATATATATGTACATATGCATTGCTTTTGTATCATTTGTTGAAAAATGTCATTTGTGAATTTTTTGCATCAATAGATTTTCAATGGCGACTTTTTATACACGAATACAAATGCATGTGCTTATTTGACAGTTCATCCCATAACTACCCGTCCACACGAGCAATAAGTTTGGCAATTATTGCCGTGGCAACGGTCAAATTTGATTGCCGACACAAGATATTAACGTGTGGACCACATGAATATATGTTAGAACACATATTCGGCAACAAATGTTATAATACATTGCCGAGCAATAATCTTTTAACACAATGCTGTCAAATTGAATTGTCATTTGATTGAAATTTTTGTCTTATAAGAAAACAACACTGTTTATAATGTTTTAAGATTTGTACGTGTTCGCTACCAAGATATACAAGCAAGAACATTGGCAATTGACGTCGCGTTTCTGCCGGCGTTATTGCTTGTATCAAGACACGAAATGTTGCTCGTGTGGTCGCAGTGTAAGATTGTTGTTATAGGATTTCTTATAACAACGCTCTCACAAAAAATCGTATAAGATAGATAGTCTACACGTAAAATAATTCGCTCTGCGATTGAATTTGACGCTCTTATCTTACATATTATGTTAGGTGAAGACGCTATGTAAGGCCTCGTTGCTATATGCTACAGTAAAAACTTAATACTCCCAATAATTGATTGCAGACCATGATCCGGATTATCAAATTATTCGGATTGCCGAATAAAAATTTAAAAACATTTTTTTTTTACATTAAATATACTTTCAAAACACATATCAAATGATATAATATCTTTTTGTTTGTTATGTGGTCAAGTATGTTAATATCTCTGCATTTCAATGGTTCTTGTACCAAATCATCAGTAGACTTTAACATAATTCCAAAATAACAAAACCTCTCAGCTTATACATAAACTCCCAAAAATGAATTGAGAATTACACAAGGAAAACCATAGGATTTGAAATTCAAGAAAACACAATAAACAAAAAGCACTAATTTAATTGAGACAATATGTCGAATAAATTTTCTCAGAATATATCTAGCTTCAATCTGCAATTATTATATTAGGGCCGTGCCCATACACAATTTTTATAATTTTTTGGCATATTTTTATCATTGTGGGTGTTGCGTTTTATAAATTAAAGTAAAGTACTGGGAAGTAATAAGGTTTTCAGAAATTATTTTTCAAAGCATATCTAGCCTCGATATTACAACATTAGGGTGGGGTGGTACAAAAACAGTTTTAGTTTATAAAAAAAGACTTTTGATCCTACAAAAATATATTTTTATGACAATAAAATGAATGTGGGTGCTGTTGGCTGAAGTAGTAGAACACAAGACTATGAAGCGGAGGGTCGTGAGTTCGAGCCCGCGCTGAGTCATGAAATATTCCCAGTTGGCCATGTCTGCAAGACATCTTACACGACGGGTACAAGACAATTGAAAATCGTCGAAGACATGTTAAAGACAGTTGAAGCAAATCGTCGACGAAATTTTCGAACAAATGGCCACAAATTCGTCGACGGCTGCATGAGCGACAAATTTCTGCAATTCATCGTCGACGACCGTATGAGCGACAATTTCCTGTAACTTGTCGTCGACGACCGTATGAGCGACAATTTCCTGTAACTCGTCGTCGACGAACAAATAAGCGACAAATTCTCGTATATTGTCATCGACGAATGCAGGAGTGACAAATTCCTCCACCATTTCGTCGACGAACACATAGTCAAAAGTCACTAACAAAAATAAGATAAGAAATATAAATTCATAGTTTTTCATATATAATGCATTTATTTTTTAATTTTAAATCAAATCAAATAAATATACTTTTATTACTGTTTTTAAGTCTTTCTAAAAACATGAGCTTTTTACGTTGGACTTCACGTCGTAATGACCTCGATGATGACATTTTTATTTGCTTAATATAATTGCCGTTAAAAAACTTGTTAAAATTTACCTTCACTCACGTTTAATAAAATACAACTGAACAAAAATGCGCAATCAAAACTATTAACATTTTTGTTTTCTTTTCAAAGTCCCCTTATTTCAAATTCCTTGATTCAAATTCCTTGTCGACAACGTTTATAGAAAACTTAAACAAAAGAGAACAAATCAACAGTTTAAAGACAAGATATAAGACATTGTCGCCCATCCTGTCACCTGCGTCGTAAGAAAAATAGAACAAAGAGGACAAATCGTGGAAGACTTTGTCGTCTAAGACGGTTTTGCCAACTGGGATGTGTTGAATTCTTCTAAACAGCATTAGTGCGTGGTTGTGTTAGTTGTTGCCAGCCTGTTTCAATGATGAAGGCATAGTCACTGATCGCTGAACATAATTGGCAGCAACTGACACTATCATGCACTAAAAGCAGAGTAACAGCACCCACCAGCAAAAATTACCCAGCGAAGTAAAAGGTTGAAATAGCTACAAAAACAACTGTCTATCTTCTCATCTTTCCTAATCTGTCCCCTCAATAATATCCCCTCGTTTTCAGTTCCGGCGCAATGCATTGCATATATAGGGGTCATCCCCTGAGTGCTGGTCCAAGATAAAAAAAATGAAATTGTTTATTGTAAAATCATTCGTTGGAGCTCCGATTGCACTTCTGCTGCTAAATAAAAACAGTTTGCAATATTTATAATATTTTGTGAAATCTACCAAAAATTTGATTTGTTGTGCGTTAATTATGTCCATATGCCGCATTTCTTTGACTCTTACACGAATTTCTCAAATAAATTTCATTAAATTGTCCAAGGATATTTTGACAAAATGTTATACTTATTAGCAGTATGACGCGCGCACCCGCTGAAACTGATACCACCCATATTATGAGTTCGAAGAAGAAGTCGTCAACTTTTTAAATCATTATGATGTGATTACGATTTTTTTTCTTCATTTGAATTAGACTGTAACGGTCGGTCAGTCGTTATAGCTCATGTTTTTCTGTGTCTCCTTCTGACGACGTTCTTGTCGTTTTTGGCATTAAATTGCAAATAATCGTCTATCTCTTGTCGCATCATGTTTTCAACTATGTTCGAGCTTGTTTAAACACGTATTAGTTATGTTTCTTCTTCCTTCCAAGAGTACATACACAAACACATTTATTATATTTACAATAGCAAATGTGTCTGTTGCAACTAAATATGTATTTGCTAATGCCATTTCGAGTGCAAACGCATGCAAGCAATAATGCATGTGTGTATGTGCATATACGAGTATGATATTGTTTATCATTGACTTGAAAGTATGACATTTAATTCCATCCGATTTCTTATAATGCATTTACAGATTACTTTTTCCACACATGCTTGAGTTCACACCAGAGGCGTGGTGTGTACTACAGAGAGGAGAAATTAAGTTGTTGAATTTACCCCTGCCACTACCAATCTGGGAAAAATCCAATTTACACACAACAATTACTTAAATTTTCGTAAGTTTTCATTTCTTGCGACATTTGTTAAAAGTAAAAAAGACGAGTAAAAGATGTTAGACAAATGTGTCAGTCAGTCATTGTTCTATCGTTTGCTTTATTCAATTGAATTATTTTTTTCACAACGAGCAACAACTTTTCTACAAATTGCATTTAGGTCTACTTAAAATATTATTTTCTCTTTTTGTTTTTAGTTGCATTTAATTCTTTGTTTTCTGTTTTGTTCTAAGTATCTAATCTTCTCCGACTGTCTGACGAAACTGGGTCATAAGTGGTATTAGGGTCTGTCCATTTGTCCGCTTGCGGAATGCACAGTTTTTTTATATGTAGATAAAACTGTAGCATCAACACTATTTTACCTGTTTTTTAAAGCTTTCTGTTGTAATCTGATTGTGCACTAATGCACATATATGGGCATTTCCTGGGGTCATGAACGTACGTTCGTACGTTTCTCATGTACAAAGCATATATAAAACTACTCCTTTCCTAGCATTTTTTTTTTGCGATTCGATAGCTTTTTGGTAACTATAGGTTTTCATAATAATGGTTATAAACATGTGGTCACGAACGTACGCAAAATAGAAGTCAACTTTGGCTGACAGCAGTGAAATATAAAAATCTGCGAAATGGAGTGATTAATTTAAAGTGTATTGATGTAGATCTCCATCCAGTACTTCGACTATAAAATATCTCTATTGGTTTTTGTTTAATTGGCAAACGTACGATTTTTCCATATGCTGTTTTTATTGTTATCACCATGCATTTTCCCATAAATATCTTCACATTTCCTAACAAAAAACTTAATACTCAATTTATAGTGTTTAGCAATTTATAACCAAAAACTTGTAACAAGAAATAGACTATTTTATTTAATATCAAATAATGGAATTTTAACAATATATACACAAGTCAGCATGTAGAAGATTGTTTCACCAAACTCAGTCTTTTTCGAGTATCTTAGATGATCAAAAACTGATTAATCGGTTCTGCGCTTAAAATAAGACTCCAAAATCATTCCCAGAACTACTTAGAAAGTGATTTAAAAAAACAAACACAAACAGCAAGCTCGTGCAGGAAAATAAAAAAAATATATATAAAGAACTACCACAAACTGTCTCGAAAATGAGTCGAAATTGATCAGAAGCGCGAATCATAAAAGACTCCTTTAGAAGAGCCGCGGCTAGGGTATCATTTTCTCCCGAATGGACAGTCATTTTCGACTCGAAAACGAGCGCATAAATGCTTATTTTAATCGTGCGAAGGAGTTGAAAGAGACTCGAATATGATCATTAATTTCATAAAATGCTGACTGGGACCCTACAAGAAATGAATGACTGAAACTAATACACATACAACATTTTAACTAACACACTTGAATATATGACTGACATTTGTTGAATTTTTGACAATACTTTCAGTTTGCTTTTAGTTTTTTAATTCGTAATTGTTTATTTTATGTCTGTGCAAAATATGGTGCAAATCAAAAGAGAAATCAATCTCATATGTTTAATATAACAAATAATGTTTAAAAGTAACAAACATTTTAATAATAAGAACATATTTTTATAGGTAAAGGCTCATTTAGCCGAACGTTGAAATCGTAAATGTTAGGTAAATGTGTCAGCTGATCCAAACTGTAAAATGACAAGTTGTGAAAACGCTTACTTGACTTTAATAAAATGTTGCCGTAACGTTGGAACCTGCAGAAAATAGAATTTTATTCTAAGGTTACGTGACAGTTGTAGACAGTGATGCGATGTATGTATGTATGTTGAATGAGAATGGGACACAAAAGACCTCTTTTGGTACTTATTTCTCTTTTGATATGTTTAGTTGATAAATATGTATAAGGACATGATATACGCATTTTATATGTTTAACTGTCTAAATAAATGTTTTTTTCTCAATGAAATATCGCATGTGTGTATGTGGTTGTTCGTTTCAGATGTATTAAACACTCGTTTGTACGTATATACATATAAACATTTTGCAATATTGCAAAACATATAATATATATTGTAATATGGAAAAAAATGTGCCCATTTTATTAAACTTATGCCAAGGAATGACTTATTATACTATGAGTTGTGTATAGTGGTGTTTCTGATACCTCTTTGTACCATTTAATTAATTTGTGTACTTTTTCAACACGAACGCCAGTAACATTAACATATTAAAGTGCCATCAATGTTTTAAACAGTTGTATAAAGTTTTATTGTATTTATTTTTGAAAGTGATGCGCATCAGATTTTTTGTGATAAATACATATATCTTTCACATCCATTATATTATATTATTTTTTTTATTAAATACACTCAATCGATATAGCTTACAAGAAACACAATATTTTGGGAATTTTTGATGATTTTGTTTTTAAAAATAATTATTTGTTGTTTGTTTTTGTCAAAAACATATGACACGATTTTAAGCATTCTATAAGTGTAGCAACATTTACATTCACCTAAGATTTACATTTAGCTCACTTCTAAGATTTCAACGTTCGGCTAAATGAGCTTTAATTGTGATTCGAAAGATATTTTCCGGGCAGTGGAAATATTCATCAATGAACTTTGCGCGCAAGCAAACAAATCACGGAATAACTATTGCGCAACAGCTGTGGGAAACTGAGAAGTTGTTACACCGAAAACCCAGAAATGAAGGTAAACTTAGATAATATTTGTATATTGTAGGGAAATCTCATTGGCTTAATATTTATCGTTTGTTTCATTTTAGGCATTTTCATCCCTTTGCACAATGCGTTTAAATCAAGAAGTAGCTGTTAAGTGTTGTTTTTACTTTTTAAAATCTTTTATTTGCAAATATCTTTTTATTGTAAATATTTAATATTAAATTTTGAATTAAATTTGATAATTGTTTTTTTATTTACACTGAAGAATATTAACACAAAATAATAGAATTGTCAGGTTTGAGTAGTCATTTGATTCTTCATTACTGAGCAATCAACTGATGAGACATACATATGTGTCTACACACTGATACCAAAAAGCACTAGAGTGAGCAGGTGAGCTATATTTTCTATGTCGGCAGAATTAAAAAAGTACGACAGAGATGCAAGCTCACATGTATACAATTGCATACATCAGTTTTTTCATATTGCCCTAAGAAAATGATAGCAAGTTTTGTATAGGCAATGAGGTTTTAAGCCCTCAGCACTATCAAACAAATGACTAGTCAAATGTTCGGTAGTGGTCTTGTAGGGTACATACATATTTTTTGTTGTTGACTATCCGGAGGAAATGCCCATATGTGATGTTATGAAAATCGAAATCAATGCAAAAAATTTGGAGAGCCACAAAAATAGTTCTTAGCTAAAAACTGAAATTCTCTTCAATGATAAATATATAAAAGATCTTCCAACAGAGACATCCGAATTTTGGCAGTTGATGACAACCATCATAGCATCGGTATTCTGTTCGTGCAACGCACCGGCGTGACAAAATTGACGAATATGGGACATACCAACCCATACGAGATCCAAGAGCGACCAATGCATTCCGATAGTCACTACTTGGTAGGTAAAAAATATTGCCTATGACGGTTTTGGTTTGAATTGGATGATATAGACAGCAACTGCATGTAACAGGACGCTGTCTGTCATGAGCCCCACAGCTCATGCCATATTTAGTTTGTCGCACGAGCGATGTGAGGATAGGGTCATCTCAGGAGGCGATTTCAACTGGATACCGAGACCATGCAATTTGATCCCTTTAGAGCTTTTCTTGAGCGGTTTTCTTAAGACGAAAAATTTTATATTTAGTATGCGCCCCACCCAGAGAAGCCGTGGCGGACATTTGGACAATGTTGAACTCCATACACCAATAGGCTTTTGAAAGGAAAAACGAATTTCAGTGACACCAATATTTGATTTATTTGAATTAAATTTTCAAAATATTTATGACAAAATTACTTATAACGGAAAACTCATTAACAACTTTGCATCACATTAAAAATTCTGTCATTTAAAACTTAAAAAGAAGATTTGTCTATTCGCATCAAATTGAAAATCCCTACAATTTTGAAATAAACATTTTCAATACGATAACAGTTCAAACGAAAAGAGCCAGACCCTAGGACCTTGGTATAGTTATATTTTGAAGGATAACATAGGTCAAGTTCGTAAATGGGCCGATTTGGGTCAGAGGCTAAAAAGTTCCCCTAAGAACTAAAGCAATATAATTATTAAAGTTTTGTTTGTAATTTTCTTAAGCAAATTATATATTTTTATGTCAAAGAAGATGCAAAGCGTTAAGCTTTGAGCCATAAAATAATGATCAAACCAAATCGGGGACCTCTTTGCCGAAACACGTACTTTTCATCGTACAACGCGCTTTTTATTTCGATTTTTGGCACATATTTGTCATCGATTTGTGAAACGAATCGCACTATGCATCACAGAGAAAATTATTTATTTGACCCGTTTGTCGAATTAAGTCCTGTCGTATTTAATATTAAAAGATTCAAATCGAATGTTCACAAACGCCACTCAACACAATTTTCTGAGTGGCATTCCCAATAATAATTAAAAAACTGAACTTGCCGATTCTTTTAAAGTAAATTTTGAATGAAAATTATTTTTAAAGGATACTTCAAATATGTACACACAATTTGTTGTGAAAGATATATTCGGTTTGTTCTTACACCAAAATAACAAAACATTTTAACTTATTCACAAACCTTCAAAAACCATTTGATAATTACACAAGAAAAACCATAGTAGGCCTTAAAATTAAAAAAAAACTGTACGATATGAATCTATTTTAATTTTATAAAAAAAATATTTTTCATGAGCAACTTATTTAGATCTTAACAAACAAAAATATGCATACAAACCATACTGCAGCGACTCCAAAAAACACACTAAAAATTCGAGTGTAACAGGAGTATTCGGTCACTCTAAAATTGTTACTCTAATATGCAATATTGCACTGTATTTTACTGAAATGCCCTCGGTTACACATAAATTTCAATAAGAGGCAATAAAAGTCAGAGAGTAAAGTGACAGTTCTCTGTCTGGGAAGTTGCATGATTTCTTTGTCAGAAAAGAGAAATATTTAATTCAACAAAGTAAACAACAGTAATGTCTTTGAGATGTTAGCTAATGTACACGTTAATGCTTCATATTATTAAGGGTAGCGAATATTAAGTAGCGAGTATTCGTCAGAAACAATATTAAAAGTCATGTACACAGTAAGCAAGTGAAAAAGTATTCACAAAATTTCATTAGATAAATAAATTTTGCTACGAACTTCTCCAACATATTTTCCATCACAAGATTTTTAGAGATTATCTGTTTCGAATAACGAGCAAGTTTTTGCAAAGTCTCCATTCGCGTATATTCAAATTGCACAAAGTTTACTCAACTACTAGATTTTGCTAAGTCTGGCTGGAATAACCAACTCTTAAACAGTTATTGTGGCTGGTATAGAAGAAACTCATCAATTCAAGTTAATATATGATTTTTTAATAAAAAATTTCTAAAGTTTTCAAAACTTAAAATTATTAAGTTTACTCGCAATTCATGTTTAAAGTAAATTATAATTTAACATTTAGTGTATGGGACTCTAGACTGTATCATCATCTAGAGTGTAGCAACTTCACTTAACGGATGCTGGAGAAGATGGTACTATTATTAAACCAGTTTTTAATAGAAGGAACGTTTAAAACAATATGATTACGTGTCAATAATTTTGTTATAGAAATGCCAAGTATAAGATTGGAAACTCACCGTATTCTTCTTGGGGTTGTCTGAAAAAACAAAAATGAGAGCATATATTAATTTATATTGAAAACTTCGCAGGCCAATTTTATAAATTTATAACAACGGAGAGCAAAGTTGTGAGGGGGATAAAAACAGGTAAATGGTTTCGAGTAATTTAAAAAATGTATGCATTGACCTGAACTTGTATTCAATATGCGTAATAAAAGTAAACAAAACTGCTTAAAGTGCAGTCAGGTGAGGAATATACCAATTGAAATAAACCTATAATTTATTTTAAGAACATCCATTTATATTATTAATAGGCAAAGACATTCTTGGTACTACTGCGCCGACTTTGAAAATATGCATATGGTTTTAAAGATTTTTCGAAACAGAAGTCCACAATCTTAATTCAATTCAGATCGGTTGCGTAACATAGTAGGACTTTAAGTTTATTACTCACGCCATTAAACAAAGCACGTCTGGTCTTACTGCATGCAAGTAAAAACAAAGAAAAACTTGAGTGCACCATACGTTGAGTTTTTTCCCTCTCTTTTTAAGTAAATCAAAACGGATGCTCTTTAATGGTCTACAACTCAACTTCATCTGAGTTGCAATTTTTCTAGTTGGTATTATCGATTACAACTTAATTTGTAAAAAAATTAAAGTTGAACTTATCGTATTGCAATTTCTTGTGATAATGTGGTTGACAAAAACGCAGAAAGTTGTTAAAAAAATCATTAGAAAATAAAATGGAGCGCTGTTAGGGACTTGTGGGATGAATTTGCTGTAGATCTAATTCGTTTGAGCCACCATCTGCGTTGCGTACGAGTGGCAAAGAGTTGGTAGTAGCAATCATAAAATTAGAAAGACACAATGAAAATGTAACGATAATATATAATAGACCTCCTTAAAATGCAAACAAAAAGAATTTATTTTGTTTATTTATTTATATTATTATTTCAATTCTAAACACAAGACTAAAAAGTCTCTTATTACAGTATAGAATGCTTAAAGTTGAGTTCTAAAATTTTCAACTCAATTGAGTCGAAGTTTAAAATAATATTTTTAGCTATTCTAAGAAATGTTGGGTAAAGGTTCCCTGATGATCTGCAGTAGCCCCAGTGAAATGCACATACTGACTTAAAACCCCTCAATAAAAATTGGGAAAAGAATCAGCACGTATAAAATTAAAAAAATTTTGGGTTAAACAACTAACTGGAGTTGTAAACCGTAGTAGTCAGAAATTAATCTTAATTCATATATTAATATTTATTTATTGAGTGGCACAAAGAGAACAAGAGCTTCTGTTAGTCTTTTAAACTACGAGGCATAACAGCGCTACCAGGTAATAATTTTTCCTCCTGCAAAAAAAAAAATAAAATCCTCTAGATTTAACCTAGTTATTTTGAGAATTTAATTTCAGTCAAACTACCTTGACTCATTTAATATACGTACTAATATCCATTACATGTATAAAGTGAAAATACTTTATATATTCAAATTTTTTCTGAAATTCTTTTGACAAAGTATTTTTATTAGACTTGAAAAAAATCTAATAAAATATTATTACGTATGCAAAAGTAAAAGGAGTAGAAAACAGTGCTTCGTTTCTGTTAAGGGATTTAGTCACGGTCAAAATGCTTGTTCAGCATGGTTATAGTGTGATTGGAAATTTGTTAGTATGTGTGACACCAACGATTCTTGATGGAAAATGAAAAAAATTAGATTTTTGGCGTGCTTGCTGTCATATGCTGATCCATGTATTGTAGTAATACTACAAGCACGAAAAAAAAATTTCATTTTAATCATACTTTCATTATGAACAGTTTGAAAAAAAAATCGGAATAAAAAAATAAAAATCACTGATTAAAAAAAAATTTTTTTTTTTTGAATTTATTCAAGTTTATCGCTCTTTGCCTGCTATTTGAGACATGAAAAGTTTTTATTTATTATTATTATTAATATTTCTTTATGTAGAGACATTTTTAAATTGTTAATTTTCTCAACGGGCTTAAGTTCGAATCTGCAAGACTGAGCGAAAGAGATACATGGAATATTGGGAATATTAATCGTCAGGGATGGGGAATTTCGTACTAACCAAAAAGGTAATCACTTAAAAATATGAATGTGGTAACTTCTCATATTCAATTTTCGTTAATAACATTGGTTAAATAGTTGATATTCCTACTAACTAGCACCACTTGTAAAAGTGGAAAAATTGAACAAAGAACGCTGATGAGATGGCGTAGCGGCCTCGAAATCAGTACTGATCCGTTCTGCTGGTTTGATGATTATTGAAAATGTTCTTAATATTCCAATCTTAATATAAATAATAAATAGAATTTGAACTAGTATATATAATGAATATTAATAAAATAATAAAAAATCATTTGCAGTCATGCAGATTCGAACTTAAGCCCGTTGAAAAAATTAACAATAATTCCAGAATAACAAAACCTCTCAGCTTATGCATAAACTCCCAAAAATGAATTGAGAATTACGCAGCAAAACCATAGGATTTGAAATTTCAGAAAACACAGCAACCAAATTCTATTCGATATAAATCCATTCTGTTTTTATTAATTTTTATTTATGTCGAATAGATTTTAAAATATTTTCAGATAAATTAAATACTATAAAATAAAATTTCTCCTGGATCCATGTTTAGGTTTTGAACTTTTGCGGACGTTAACAGTTCCGTTTTCTAAGCAAGTGCGGGAAAACTTAAAACAAAATTTAATTTTTCAGAGGTAGGATTAATTCTTCTAAGGGGAAATTTTTTCCCTTTAGTGCGATTATTCCTATTTTCCAGCTTGAATAGTCTATGACCATAATACATATTTCTGTCAATAGCTTTTTAAAAGCATTATAAACAAACAAAAATATTAATGTCGCTAGATTGGCAAAATACCCCAATGTGCGTTGGCTGTCCAGCGCGAGTACGTTCAGACTATTCTGCATCTCATCCTTCAGGAAGACAACTTTCCATTATAAAATTTCGTGGATTAGCGTTTGTTGCGTTGGCACACTTGTCTCGCACACATGATCACACTTTCAGCTGTTTAAGAGTGTTTAGTTTATTTGTGAGAGCCATATAAGTTACAAGTGGTTTGCGTGTTGGGCGATTTTTTCTTGTCGGATAAGAATCTTATCATAAGATGCATCACATGTTGTGAAAAAAATGTAATTCAGTACTCGAAAGCACTTGAAATGGTTACAGTGGCACTCTGAGTCAGAAAATTGTTTGCAGGTAGTATCAACTTTGCAAGAAAAAACCGAGCAGGGGTAAATGACGAATGTCGTTCTGGAGTTACAGGTATTTTTTTTCGAAAAGTTCAGGCATGGAAGATGTGGCGTGTAATTTTCGGGTAAACAGTAAACATGTCTCAGCCATTCTATTAACCAGATTTAAAACTGTTATAAATATCTTTTTTGTGCCAATTGCAATTTATTTATTTTATTTGTACCTGTAAAAACTAAATATATAAATAACACCGTAAAGTACATCTGAGTATGTTGTAACCATAATAATTATTATTGTTATAAAAGTAATGTATTCATGTCAATCAATTTATAAGTAAGCAAGATTCATAAGCATAGCATAATCGAAAATATATAAATAGTTTAAGCTTTTCGAAATAAATTCTTTTTGCAATCATTCAACTACACAGCCGGCATCTTTGCCGCTGCCAGCAAACAGCAGTTTGTGGTAACACACTCAAGGAAGATAAAAACAGGGAAATAAATGAATAAATAAGTGAATGAATAAATGAATGAATTTTTAAAGATGCTCGAGCAAAGAAAATTTCTCATACCACCATTCAACTTGGCTTCCTTTAGGCCTACTCCATTTGCACTCAATCCATAATAGCAGACGAGTATTTAAATTATGTTCAAAGAAGGAGGAAGTAAAGCGCATATCATGTTAAAATAATTTTCCGCCCCCGCTACTAATTTTATAGACAGACGCACAAACATAACGACTTGCTCCCAGTTTATTCATCGTAAACTGCACGGGCAAAATTATATGAGAACAAGACACATTAAGGAAAAATGAGCAACAATTCTTACCGTTTATGGAATATATAGGAAATCAAACCAAAAATGTATATATTTTTTTAAGTATTATTTTAAAACGAATGCAATGCATTATTTTGCAATTAAAAGGAAGTCCGCTTAACTGAAAACTCGTTAAACTAAAACATATAGGTTGAAGGTTTCAAACCGAGGAACGGACAATACCCGCATAATTAAAAAAAAGTAAAATGAAGAAACTGCACTTGAAAATTTTTATGCAATTTCTTCTTCAAAAAGAAATTACTATTTTTGCAATGTCTTCCAGAAAAACTTTCGCATATGTATATAATTTGTATTTTTTAAATTTTTGACGCAGCCGTGTCACAGCCGTAGATATAAAAAATCGCTGTTGGCTTTGTATACATTTTCGCAAAACTGTTATATTTTATCGTCTACGACATGGCAGTATTTCAAAAGATAAATAGGATGCCAAAACCGATTATAGGTTTAGTGAGATTTTTAATCAAATATTTATATTAGGTCTCCGCAATTTTCCTTATGAATAGGCAAGTCGAATAAGCGATGTCAGTCTAACTGTAGGTAAAGTCTCAAAAAAGCTAGAGAATTGTGAGATATGGTGAACGAAATAATTCGAAAAAAAATTTTTTTTAATAAACTGGGAAATTATATAACTGAAATATTAAAAAAAACTAAGAAAAAGGTTAATGGATGTGAAGCTAAATACGTGAGTTAAATACGACCCACACCTCTGTTGAGTGCGTTGCACATAATGTTAAAAAACAAAATTTAATTATCATAAATTTAAAGCAAAACCCCAAAAATTTTTTGGGGTTTTTTACACCCTCCAAAAAGAATTGCGGGGTATATTCACTTTGTTATTCCGTGAGTAACGTAGCGAAATTTAACCATAAACTATATAAACTATATATATTCTTGATCAGCGATGAAATCTAAGATGATCTAGCCTTGTCCGTCCGGCCGTCCGCCCGTGGAAATCACGATTCAGTTCAAACGGAAAAGGCTAGACCCTTGAAACTTAGTAGAAATACATCTTGAAAGATAACACAGGTCAAGTTCGTAAACTGGATGTATCAAAAAAAAAAAAAAAACAAAGCAAAAAAATTCACTTGAATACTCCAAAAATTTACTTTTTTAATTTTTACGACATAGGTGAGATGTCTCCCCACAGTCTTGCCCGGAATTACCTTGTCAATACAGAGTTTTAAAATTGGGCCCAGATATATTTTAAAGGAATTCAGATTGAAAATTTTTAACTTTTGATTTTTTGCACCTTGATATAAAATATTAATCTGTAAATTCCTTTTATGCTGACGGAAATGTGTCTCAGCCGTGCGCTTACCAACACATTGCAAACGACCATATTAAAATAAATGTGTTTCTTGTTGACTTAAGTCAAATACCATACAAATGTATATTTTAATATGAATAAAAGAAGAATTTTTATTTACTAAATATTTGGAGGGTATTTAAGATTCGACCCGGTCGAATATATCATTCCTACTTGCTTAAATTAATTTTTAAAGAAAACATTTTATATATGTATTTAAAAGAAAAACAAGTAAAAACGTTATATTCGACCGGGTCGAATCCTAAATACCCTCCAAATATTTAGTAAGTAAATTTAAAATGTTTAACTCGGTGCGACAGAGTCTTAAAGACATCTCTGTGCCCAATTGTAACTCTCTATTTTCGGAGAGTCATTGCCGGAAGGGCCATGCCAGATCGGAGAACATCTCAG
>OX637535.1:93424830-93484830 GCA_951800035.1 Linnaemya tessellans | reverse complement strand
ATACATATATATATACATATATATATATATATATATATATATATTCTGATGGTGCTGTGATTTTTATTTTTGTTCTTTTTTAATGTCATTATAAATTAAAAGCTTTTTGCATAATGACGACAATCCAGTCGAATCTGTGTAAGAGTAATTGAAAATTCAAAATCAATTATCGATACTTTGTTGTTTATGTTCACAAGGTTTCAAACACACACACACAGTATTTGTAAATTATATGCAGGAACACATATGGATACAGCAGTGAACACAAAACAAGTAACAACAACATGTTCCTTAAAAAGGACTAGATATGCAAGTTATACGATTTTTATATGAGACGGAGCAAGATAGCAGAGTATTTTAATACTATAACAATTTTAAATGTTTTAAATTACAAAAAGTCTTTTGCGGCAATGAAAGCATATTTTATTTTCAAAACTTAACATTTATATCATTTATAAGCTTCCGCTTCACAAATCAAGTTCTAACGTATTGACGTTTCTCAATGCCTATGTTTTCTTAAATGGACATATTAAAACATGCTAGACGTCAAAATTCTGTGGTAGGAGAAGATGGAAAAGTTTGCTCATTTTTTTATTTATTTTCCTTCCGACAATAGAGATCTTACTGCGACTGTATGTGAGTAGGAATATTCAATGTACATCTACAAAATTTTCTGTGTGTGTGCATCTGCGAAAGCGAAATCACAACCCTAATTACATTACACTTACACACTTATAAATATAATGTACACTTGTTAGAAACTCAAATAAGAAATAACATGGGCTTTTTTAATTGACAAAATAAATTTGAGAAAAAATTAATATCCGTTTATTGACAGTTTGAAATTTCTTCGAGAGTTGCTAAATTTTCCCTTTTGTTATTATATACACCCAAGTCTTTTTTTACACGGTAGATAAGTTCCAAAGGATACCGTGTAAAAAAACGCGTAAAAATAGACAAATATTATGTATGTATCAGAGTACTTCAAAATCACGATTTTTCTTGATTTGGTTCATCACGCAAATTTTTGTTCATTGTAAAGATTAAAGAAAAATTCAATGATGATTAAAAATCATTTCATTCTGATGTATACATCAAATTCTGATTATGAGTAAAATTAACAAAAGCATTTTATGAGCAAGATCGCACAGGCAAGAGAAGGGCTTGCAGTAAATCCATCGTGTCCAAACGCTCTTATTCTCATTAATTCACACAACATGTTTGAACCGACCGTCTGTGTGACTTGAGCAATATGATATACGAACAATGCAAACAACATAACCAATTCAACACTGATACATGAGTGGAGGTACAGGTTTAGTATTTATTTGAATTTGTTCATCAAAAACAAAGTTAAAGGGAATACACATAGGCAAATGCACGGTGGTTTATGGGACTTTTTTCTTTACAAAATTGAAACAAATGAGAATGTGTGCACAAGTTTGATCATTTGTTTGTTTTTTATTGTTAAACATGTGTCCGATTAAGAGAACAAATTTAGTTGAATTACATACGCCGAAATACACATGCAAATATGACAAAAGGGAAAAAAATTTTTTTATGTCAAATTTCCAAGAAAGTTTACACCTTGTCGCCTCGGCGTAAGGGAAAAAATATAATACGGTCCATATTAAGTGAAATAATTATGGAAAACGAATAAGTACTGGAGGGCTACTTATGCTGCAGAAAATTTGTGCTTCTCAATTTTAGCTTAATAAGAAATACAAATTAAATAACACAAAAAACACCACTGTAAAGGAGAACAAATAAAAATAAACAAAAATAATAATAAATATTATTTGCAATATCGAACTGCAAATAAAAATAATATTTTCTTAAAAAAATTTCCTATTTTGTCATAAACAACGCGAATGGACATCATAAACCACTGTAAATTAAAATAAAAAAACAAGCGTGCCTTTGTTGATAGGAATGAACAAATTCATACACAATGATTTCTTGCTTTTTGTACTTTAATGTTGATCAAATTTTTGAGCGTTGAGCGGAATAGACAACTACACAAGTTGACAAGTTTGATTCGACCTTTGATGAAAATAAGCAAGTGTTCAACTTGCATGTGGTTCGATTGCCTTATAATGAACAACGCATATAAAAGCTTGAGCAAGTTTGATTAATGTTTTTATTCCTAGCTTAAAAAAGATTATTGTTGTGAGTAAGCCGATGTGTTTAGCATCAGAACCAGCAAAGAGGCATATGTTCGGTTGATTTAAAATCAACAACAAAAGAGAGTGTGCGGGCAAGTTTGATCATTTGCAAATAAAAGACAAGTTTTTTGTGCCTTTGTTATTGTTGAACGGTTTTTTAATCAACAAGTGAAGTTCTCTGGTATGTATGTAAGTGTACATACAAAATGAAAATATATGCATAGGATTGATTCAGCAACCTACATATGGCTATAAAATTGTATAATTTTCTAAAAACGCACAGATTTACTTCAATAGTATACAGAGTGTTTGCTTTATATCATTTTATGATTCTAAAAAAATAAATCCGAATTTGCTTTAAAAACCGTGTTATTTGAATTCACGTAAAAAAACGTGTAAAAACAGGTTTTGGTGTATTGGAAAATAATATCGAATTATTTATGTTACAGTTGCAAAACTAATTGAAGATACTAAAGAAAATTATATCAACTATCTTTTTGATTTTGCTGGTTTTCACATATGTATATCAATTCAATTGTTTTGTCAACAAAAAGAAAAATTTAATTTCATTTGGTTACTTTTACGTACAAAAAAGTTTGTTTTATATTTAATGCCGGCTTCTAAAACATAAACTATCTTTGGTTTAAAAAAAATTGTTTTATTTAGTTATTCTAATATTCCAAAATGAAATTCTGGTTACTTTTATATGCAAAAAATTTCCAACTCTGGAACCATCCTTTTCGTCTTTCTGATTTTCCATACTAATTTATTTATTTTTAAAATATATAATCTCTCCAAAAAAATTTAAATTTTCCAGCTGTGTTTTGAGTTTTCTGATTTTCAATACCAAGGAACTTCTATTAAAAATGTCAAACAGGTGTAGTTTATAAAAAAAAAAGAAATCTGCTTACGATAAAAAAAGTTTCAATGGTACAACATTAGAATTATCTTCTCGATTTTACACACCAATTTGATTCTTTCTGAAGTATAAAATAAATTCATTAACAAACCAAAAAATATTGTTTTATGTAGTTATTTTTATATACCGAAATAATTTCCAACCCTAAAACCATATTTGTTATCTCTCAATTTAAAACCGTTTATTTGACATATTGTGTCAATTAAGTTAGTGCTTTTTATTTGTTATGTGCTCAAGTATGTCTATATGCCTGCATTTCATTGGTTCTTACACCAAATTATCAGTAGACTTTAACCTAATTCCAAAATAACAAAACCTCTCAAGTTATACATAAACTCTCAAAAGTGAATTGAGAATTACACAAGCAAATGCTTAGGATTTGAAATTCAAGAAAAGACAACAAACAAATTTTATTCGATATAAATCTATTTTGTTTTTCCACCTTCATAGAAAAAAGGCGCAATGAAAAACAAAATCTACATAAATCGTTTTAATTTCGTTTATTTGACATGGTGTAAGAGCAAATGAAATGCAGGCATATAGACATACTTGACCACATAACAAACAAAAGCACTATTTTAAAATATAAAATGCTTTTGATTAAAAAACCGCAATTTTAATTTTCAAACTGCTATTACTTTTAAATGAATCAGCCAATTCCCAAATGACCAGCGTTGATTGATGTATTTTTAGTCTTATCAACGAATCGATAACACTAATTTATCAGATATATAATTTCGGAGTTTTCAAATATATTACTTTTTTCAAAATTTTTCGTTTCAAAACAACGTAAACCGGTAACTTTTATTTTCAGTTTTCTATTTTCTAAGCGGGAAGTTAAAAATTTATTTGTTTAGTTAGTTTAATATTGCAAAACTTAATCCTTTAACATTAAAAACAAAACAAAAATTAGTAGCCTATTTAAATGCTTTCACGTTCCAAAAATAAACAAATTGTATGATCATGGATCGACTTGTTAATTTTTAATATATATATATATATATATATATATATATATATATATATACATATATATATATATATATATATATATATATATATATATATATATAAATTTGATTCTTCCTGATGTATAAAAACAGGTTTACTAAAAAAAAAATTTGTTAGTTTTATATACCAAATATATGTTTCAGTTTTCCAGTTCTAGAACCGTGTTTTGAATTTTGCTGATTTTTAAAAGCACTCTGTTTAGGAGCACTTCCAATACATCAGCCAAGTCTCTAGTTCTTCATTAGAACCCAAATTTATAAAGTTTATATTAATATTGAGGAAATTAGATAAGGAATGACAAAGCTATATACTATATACAACTTCACCATTTTTGGTTCCTCAAAGAAGGAAACAACTTTTCAGAATGAAATCTTTTTTAGTAGTACGAAGGGAATTGGGATTAATAATAATTTTCAGTTTCTCGTCTTCGGAAAAATCAAAATATGGAATGATGATCGTTTCCGAACGAAATCGAACTTTATTGTAAGTTGCCTATAGCAACACAAAAAACCGTTGTGGTTAGCAGGCTATAAAATTTGGTTGCAGGCATGTTAAAGAGCAGCATCTTATACATAGGGTCCGCCAAATAACTTTTTTTTTGAAAATGCTACAAAAAAAACTACTGAATATTTTCTCAAATTTCAATCCTTCCGTTTAATAATGGAAAATAATTTCATTCAAATGGCTGCATGGCCCGATAACGATCGCCATTGACTATAACGGCCACTCCTTGCTCATTTTCGAAGAAAAATGGACCAATTATCCCTCTGGACCAAAATCCGCACCAGACAGCGACTCGTTTTGGTTGCGTCGGCTTTTCAATGTATGCGTGCGGGTTTTCTGTGCCCCAAATGCAACAATTTTGCTTGTTCACATACCCGCCAAGATCAAAATGAGCTTCAACTGAAAAGATGATTTTTTTGTCAAAATCTGTAAGTCGATCGCAGGCCCACTTAGCGAAGCGAAAACGCATTGGATGGTCAACCATATTCGTTCAGAGGAAAGATAAAACTAATTATCTGTCAAATCAGACATGAGGTAAGTGTTACCATTCACGAAATAAGCACTAGTTGAAAAAAAACCTTAGATTGCGGACCCTATATTTCTCTGATTTTGATGAATGAAGTAAAAATCGATTTGTTATTGCGGTGAAATGGTTATGGGATAAATTTTATTCTCTTTCATTGGAAATGGCAGCCATGTTGTGCGTAAGATCATCATGATGAGTATCATATTAAAGAGTACAGCAATAACATTCTACCCACGTATAACAAACTGGAAGTGGCGGTAATGATTCTGGAACAATATATTTTCAGGAAGGAAATTTAAAAACATATCGTGAAGTGTTTCTTATGTAATGGCATAGCAACTGCATTTTTTTTAGGAGTAGGACCGGTGCTCAGGGGATGACCTGCAAATGCAATGCATTGCGCCGGAACTGAAAACGAGGGGATAGTATTGAGGGGACAGATGAGAAGATGGATATTTTTTTAGCTTTTTGAACCTTTTTACTTCGCCGGCTAATTTTTTTGCTACAAGGCCGACGAACGAGAGTGCTGTTCCTCTCCTCTTCAGTACATGATTGTGTCAGTTGCTGAAAGTTATGTTCAGTGATCCGTGCTATACCTTTAACACCGAAACAGGCTGACAGCAACTAGCAATCATGCACTAATGCTGATCAGAAGAAGTCGACATAAATTTCATGACTCAGCGCGGGGTTGAACTCAGGACCCTCCGCTTCATAGTCTCGTGTTTAACTAATTCAGCCAACAGCACTCTCGTTAATAAATACATTTTATGTATCAACAACATTTTCATATAGTCGTAAATAATATCTTAAAATCGGAATCAAAACAAAAGTTGTAGCTAATAAAACATTCACGTTAAAAACAAAAGACCAATGCATATAAAATCGTATTGTGAACTTCTGCGTCACTGCAAAGTACGAAAGTTTAAAAGCTTTTAACTTTTGAGGCACGTTGGTACTCAATACAGTACAGTAGCATTCTTAATTATTTTGGCTAATTTGTTTGTATTCTGTGTCCAGAAGAACGTATATAGTATGCAAAAAATTTAATGAAATATATAAATTTAAATTTAATAAATAAAATGGAGAACTAACAGCTGATTTGATGTCCGTCAACAAAGTATTCGTTGTGTCAGCCTAAATTGATATGCACATCTAAAAGAATTATTGTTTCAAAGCTTTTTACGTAAATGTAAAAAACTGTAAATATTATTTCAAATATTTACAGCTAAAGTCTACTCTTGTTGTCACTAAGCAATTAAGATTTTAGTTTTTCAGCAACCGACCAGTCAACTGAGATTCGTTTGCTATGAATAACGAAAAAAGTGCTTCGATCCTCTGGGTTGCCTTTTCGACAACTATTACCTTTCAAGATATATAAAAAATTTTAAAAATTATCAGAAGCCCATATAAGAGCATAGAAATAACTAAATTTTTAAATAGTCGGTTTTTAGTTCATTCGACTTGTTGATTAAAAAAATTATATTTTGAGAGAACGTTAGCTAATCATAACTAAAAGTATACCTCGGTATCAAGGCAGATTTACCAGGTACTCTCACTAGTACAACAATTAACAACACCAAAAACCACACGTAGTTTGTTGGTAGAAAATTACGACTTTATGTCAAAATTGCGATAGAAGAAGCATCATTAACAAGACAGCTTTAAGAAAAAAAAAATTTATATGGCTTGAATATGTATAAACTTTTGACAGTTATTCGATACGCACAAAGGAAAATTTAATAGACAGCTGCGCTAGTGAGAGTACCTGGCAAATCTGCCTTGCTCGGTATGTGGCGTTTCGTTTCTTAAAAACCTGTAACATTTTTTCAGTTCTAATAAAAGAAATTGCAATTAAGGGAAGTTCTAAGACACAAAAATATTTGCATAAGCAATCGTAGACTGAGTTTTGTTAAATTCACTGTTTCTTAATACCACAATGTTGCAGTTTTTTATTAAAAAGAAAAGTTTTTCTAGAAAAGAAATCAACATTAGATCAGGCATAACGAAATTAGAGTTGTACAAAGCACCTATTTTGAGTGAGCACTCTTTTCCGCTCCGCCCACTTTACTGAATTAATTAATTTAGTTCATTCGCCAGGTCAGTTAATTCTTTAGCTCAGTCATAATTCATGAAAGAAAATTAAAGAATGAGACTAGCTAATACACTTATGCCTTTTATTTTTTCGTTAATATGTAACATAAAACACATTAATTCAACATAAGTAATAATTACGCGTATATAAAAATGATGAATTGGGATACATATTTAAATGATCGTTAGCTTTACCACAATTATAGAAATCAATCCGATTAGTGACTTTAAAATATATGCATATAAATAGTGCACCAAGTTAATAAGTACTGAAATATGTATCATGGCAGTGCTGTTTAAAAATTTTTCATATGGCAACTCTAATTATATAAGGCACCCCGCCATGTGTGTATCTGCACATATGAGTGAATTAATTTCTTTTTCTCATATAGATTTTGACATAGAAACATTGAAAAAATCTACTGAAATGAAAGAGACAGATCCAATGAATCAACTGAAAGAACTGAGCTGAAAACGGTCAGCAAAGTGAATGATTCAACTCGCTCAATTGAATGAATGATTCAACTCGCTCAATTGAATGAATGATGCAATTGAATTAATTCATTCAGGAGTCGTACAACTCTAAACGAAATCGAACCCATTACATACAAAGTAGCACTAGTACTTACATTCCATTTCTAGTAACTGAATTAACAACAGAGTTATAATATCACAGAAAACAACAGTCGCGCCATTTAAAGTAAATCATAACAAAAACCTTATCCTGTAAAATTCAAAGTCGACAAACTGAGATCATCCGCATGATTACAGACGCTTCTCAACGATACCAAGCGTTAATAAATACATCTTGCTGTATAAATTTATTCAATGTAAAAAGTTTCCATTTAGCTTTAACGTATTAAATAATTTTAATACTATATCATACAAACTCTTTTGCAATTTAAAAGTTTATGGCGTTTTACAAAAATAAAAGCAATTTATTTTAACGAAATGTAAAGGTACTTAAATTTGCATGGCAAAAAAAAGTTACCAACATTTTCGCCTCTTTTAGGCATTTTTTTCTTCTTTTTTTTCAAGGGGATACTTTTTATAAACTTTATTTATACAAATAATTAAACCATCATCAATGCAATTCTATGGAAATGTAAGAAAAAAATTTAATAAAATGAAAATAATGAAGAAAGGAAAATATGTACATCAACATCAGACAAAACCACACCAACATAAACACAACTCGTTCTACTGCCAACATTCAGACTAAGAGAAACTCTGTGAAAAACTATAGATTTAACTGAAGAAAAATATACGAGAGTATGTGTGCATGAATGTACGAAAAATCCCATTAAGTAAATATTTAGTATGAAAATGGTACAGAAAATACATCAACCATGATGAAAAATGCAAAACATAAAAAACAAAGTAGTAAAGCAAAGGAAAAACTTTAAAGTTTTCTTTTTGTACTTGGTCGACGTTGTTGTTTCTGTGTTTTCCAAACAGTTGGAAAAAAAACTGAAAAATTCTGGCCATTCAATTTAGTCAGTCACTCAGTCAGTCAGGCATCATCATGATGCTGAGCTGCAAACATGCACAAACAGTTCGGTCTCAGGAAAAATAACAACATTACATGCATTTTAAAGAAATGAGAGATGTAAAAGGCAACAACAATATAAGTATAGTAGTGTAGAGAAAAAGCAAATATTTTCTATACCTTTCTCAGCGAGAAAGATTTTACAGCAGACAAAATAACTTTTAGCAAAAAGGTAATTGTGTAAATGCAGGAGAAATAAGAGAAGCAAAAATATTCGAAACAAGTTTGAAAATTTCTTTATTCAAGTCACCAGCAAGTCCACATTTTCGTCTTCCCTTAACAACACACAAATAACCCGATAGCCACTAAACTTTTCCTTAATGCGTCCGTCCCTTTAAGTAAAGTCCAAAGTAGTTTGTTACTCAAATCTCATCTTGACTCTGAATATGGGAAAAATTATTATTATTATTGGTATTTACTCATTATTTTTGTATGTAACAGCAGGAGGACATACGGCAGAGTGCCACTCTGTTCAGGAGCGAAATGCTGTCACACAGTCTCACTCACACTACGTATAAATATTTCTGGTATGAAATATTTGTGAAATAATATTGCCAAAGTAGTACTCTATTCTTACAGTAAAAGCATGTTAAATGAATCTGACAGCATGTTTTTCCAAGAAAACGACTTTTTAAATGGGAAAGAACATAACCAGTAATTCCTTCGCACGGAAGCACAGGGATTCTATTTATACATCTAAAACAATGTTGCATACATTCAGGGAATAAAAGCTATAATATATAAAAATACGGTGGATGGGCTACATTAGCTACATGCCACATTTATCGCACTCATATAATCGACGTTGCCCAACAGTTTTCGATTATTTTAACAGTTTCAGAACCTAATGTGCTTTGTATTACAACAACATATGGTGGTTCACACTACAAAACATTGATGACAAGCATTCGGATAAGTTTACATTGGGGAAACGTTTGGCAAAGATTTTCAAACAAGAAAACAGCTAATATTGAGAAAAGAAAATGTAGGGAAACAGAAATGATACAATGTGAACAAATCAAGACCACTTTATGGAAAATACTCATATTTCCTTGTTTGTGGAATAATAACACTGCTCAGCAGCAAAATGCTCCTTTAAATAAAACTATGTGGACTATGTGGATTTTGATGCGCTGAACTCAATTCCGTTTTCGGTTTTTTCCATCAGGTCGGAATTTTTTTTATATGCGAGGCAAATTGTTCCCCCTAAATTAGTCAGGTACGGAGACATTTTTCACCCTAACTCGAGAACGAATTGTATTTTAGTCGAATATAATTTTTCTCTGTCTCGTATCGTTTTGGAATTATTCAGAAATTAATGGAGAAAAACAAATTTTTTTCGTGCAAAATTCGTAATTTTTTTAGTTTAAAAATGGAATAAAAAAACATAAAGCAAATATTCACCATTTTGCACATTTTTCTGAGAGCTACATATCTTAAAAATAAAATAAGCTATAAACCATAAAAATCTGTTAAAAAACGTGGATTTTATCGTCAATATATCGCAGGTACGATTTGAAAATCGGATGACTCGTTCTCGAGTTAGGGTGAAATATGCATCCGTACCTGACTAATTTAGGGGGGAAAATTTGCCACGCCTATAAAAAATCCCGACCTTATGGAAAAAAAATCGAAAACGGATTTGAACTCAGCGCATCAAAATCTATATAGCCCACATAATTTCATTTAAAGGAGAGAAAAAAATTATTTTTTGCAGAGCAGTGTAATTAGTGTTCGACCGAACGTACTTTTGCATACCGAACTCGACTCCAAGAACACTCTCGATCAAATCATTACAAGCACCCAAATTTCTTTTTAACTTGGCCACAAATTAAACATCAGAAAGAGAACACTCTTAATATTACAAAAATAACAAAAAAAACAACATTAAAGTCTAAGCAGCATTATAAGGTCCTTTAAAAAATATAGTTTAATTTTTTCCCTTCATATGGATTAGAACTATTTGGCATTTTTCTATTTTTTTTTTTATTTTATTTAATTTTTTTTATGTAGTTCTTTGACTTGAACTATTTGCAAAAGAAAATATTAATTTCTATTAAAAATTAGTGAAATTAGTGAAAGATGCACAAGAAAAGTACTTTATATTAAAGATATTATTTTCGGGCCATAACGCGAGGCATTGGGCTGTATTGAGATACTTAAATATATTTAAAACTATACCAAATGTGCCATTGCAACTTGAAATACCTAAAACTTAAAAAAAGAAACTGAAGAAACCGTATTTTTGAATTAAAATTTATAGACATGATAAATATTCCAAGGCACAAAGAAAAGTCGACATCAGTTTTTAGTTATTCAACTTACACAGCAGAGCCGAACTGCTGTTTTCGAAAACCGCAACGCTTTCATCATCAGTGCTCATGTGTATTGTGTTTGCCAACACTTATTGGGTGGCTTAGTTGAATGTGATAAAAGTTCCTATTTAAACAAAAATTTTATTAGGAAATTGAATTGTATCAACCTGATGTTAACAAATTATTGTTGACTTTTTGTTTGTTTTATTTTTTAGCCCTTCCATTGTTTCTCTACACTTCTGAATATATTGTAGTGTTTGCACACAAACATACGAGGGCGGGCAAATAAGCTCGAGACATCTTGAATTTCCCGCCTCTTGATTGAAATGGCGAAACCGGTCCTGTCAACAGGCAACTGTCAGTTGACTTCTGTCAAAATTTGAACAAGCAGCGTCATTTAGTTGGCGTTTGGAAGCCGTTGTCAGCAGACAACGTAATAGACACTAATTTTCTATTTGTTTATTTTAAGATTTGTTGAGTATATATTTTTTTAAAGTTAAACAAATATATGCACATATATACATAATTATATACTCGTATCTATGCATGCAACTTTAAATCTTGTGTTAAATTAGTGGGAACCAACAACACCAGTACAACTTCTGAACTATACAGATAAGTAATAAATTTTATTACCCTGCCGCCTTAGCAGGCAAGATGCAGCGTTGCCATTTGCCAAGTTTTTCCTTTTTTTGCAAGTTTTTCTGAGATGCAAAAAGTTTTTAAATTATATGCAGTTTTTTTCAAGTTTTTTTTTAATAACATAAAGTTTGGAATTAATTTTATTAATATATGGATTGACGATACAATGCACATTATACAATGAAACGACCTTATATTCTTCACTCCCTTTTTATACAACAATGTTGATTTGTTTTTACTCCCACCAAAAACAGTGACGCTGTAATTATTTTAAATTGAAAGCTTGCAACTTACTTCGTTGTGAATTTTGTTTTAAATTCAAAAAGACATGATAAATATTCCAAGGCACAAAGCAAAGCCAACATCAGTTTTTGGTTATTCAACTTACACAGCGGAGCAGAACAGCTGTTTTCGAAAGCCGCAATCCTTTCATCATGAGTGAATATAATTTTATTTTTTATTATTTATGTATATAACGTTTAATATACGTATGTATGTATGTATAGGTACATATTATGTATGTAATGTTTTTTATGTTTTGTATTAAGCCTAGTACTCTGTTTGAATTTGTGGAAAATGTTGCGCAACATCAGTTATTTCAGTATCAGTTTTTTTCTTTTTTAATTGAAATTATGTTTTCCATTTTCAATGAGAAAACTTTTAGTTTCAAAAAAATTTCGTACGAAATAAATAACATTCATGTTATTTCACATGTTTTTCATAATTAAAACAGAGTACTAGTTTAGCAACATTTTTCCCCAAATATTTCGATTGAATATTTTTTGTATGGGTTCTGTCAGAATTTCACATGAAATGTTAAACGGTGTACTAGGCTTTAGTTAGAAAAATACGTTTTTTTTTGTTAATAAAATATGTTTAATTAAAATTAAATCTAATTTTGTATTTTCGTTTATTATTTTGGCATATTTAAAGAAAAAGTTTTTTAATTAAAAAAAGTTTTTTTTTTCTGGAATGGCAAGTTTTGCGGAAAAAAATATGGTAACGCTGTATAAATGAATTCAATCACATAAAATTTTGTAAAATATGCAAAATTTGCAATGCTAAATTTGTATTTTACTGTGAGCGTACGTGATTTTGCAAAAATTGCTACCATCGTGTGTGAAAGTAATGTGTTCGTGATCGTGGGAACCTTAAATCTTGCCGTGCGTAATAAAATTTTGGATTTCGTGATCGTGAGTTTAGTTTTACTCACGCGCACATTTATATTTGTAACAATGTGACGTAAATACGTGAGATATAAACAGAAGACAAGTAATAAATCAAATATTTGTTATTTCAGCGAAAGATTCGTATTTTGGCTTTCACGCATGCTCATACACGGCAAGATTTAAGGTGCTCACGGCCACGCACGCTCACGAACGGATTATTTTAATCACGTACTTTCACGCACAATGGCAACCATTTTTCTAAATCGCGCACGATCACTGTAAAATTGTTCTCGACTGTGAATGTATATCTATAGCACATAGATGTGTGGACAACGGTTAAATCCAAAATATTGCAAAGGCACCGTAAAGCATGGAGGCGGCAACATAATGGTCTGGGGATGTTTCTCTGTCAAGGGATTGTGCCACTTCATAAGATTGATGGAATTATGGATCGTTTCAAGTATCGTGACATATTGTAAAGACGTGATGTTGCCTTACGCTGAAGAAGAGATGCCACTTAAATGGACATTCCAGCAAGACAACGATCCAAAACACACGTCAAAGGTGGTTAAGGAGTGGTTCCAGAGCAAGTTGATAGAAGTTCTCCGTTGGCCTGCCCAATCCCCCGATCTTAACATAATCGAGAACTTGTGGGAGATCGTTAACTTAAAAATCAACCGAGAAAACTGCAAAACCAAGGAAGATTTGAAGCCGCAAAAATAGCCTGGGAAGCAATATCACCTGATATAATTAATAATTTAATATCCTCAAAGCCTAAAAGATGTGCGTGTATCATCCAGAATAAAGGATTCGCAACGAAATATTGATTTCAATAGTTTTTTTTTGTACCTTTAATTGGGGGTGCTTTAGTTTAGTCCGCGACTCATAATGTTTTTTGAATTTTAATTTTTTTATTAAATTCTGAATTCTTTAAGTTTGTGTTTTTCAATAATAATGATATAAATAAATAAAAAAAACTTTAATAGACTTGTTTTCTTAAAAAAATTGTCATTTTAAAAAAATGTACTGAAGGGGTGCTTAGGTTTTGGCCGATACTGTATGTATTTCTGTACATCAGTGATGCTATTAGGATACGATAGATACATTTTTCGTATCTTTTGATGACTTCAGGCACCATGCAGAATCCTGAAATTTTTCGTATATTTTGAATCTATACGCAAAATGTATACAAATAAAATATTAAACTTTTCGCCTCTGACAAAGTTTTTTAAAGTTATTATTTCGTAATGAAAAAATAAATAAATAAATAGTGACAAAAATAAAATGTATATTGTTGTTAAGTTTTGTAATTCTTCTGTCGTCTCCGACTCAATACTAATAGTGAAAGAAAACATTAAGGAAGTTGCAATATACGTCGATGATTACTAGTAGAGCGAAGTTGTTCTGGGGATATATGAACATCCTTTTATTTTCGGGAAATTTATATGAACTTTTTGATATAACAGCCTTATTATAAACGCCTTAACTCATATATTAATTTAAAAAAATTTATTTATTTTAATATCCAAAGATTAATTTTAAAGTTTGCTTACTGTACTTTAAAAATTTATCATCTAATATTTATGACTCAAATAAATATAAAAATGAATTTATATGATATCATTTTCTTTACAATATTCATTAAATCTGAAATAAATGTTAAACGTTAATAATTCTAAAATGAAAAAATTTATCTGTTTGGAAATTAAATTGTATCTTTCTCGAAATTTCACTGGCAACACTGATGTACATACATATTTTCCCTAGTATTAAAAATTCAAAAGAAGAAAAAAATTTATCTGTTTTGACTGCGTATATATTAAAAATCAGGCACGGTCCTAAGTTTTTGAATCACGCACGTGATTATATATATATATATATATATATATATATATATATATATATATATATGTATATATATATATATATATATATATATATATATAGATATGTGTGTGTGTGTGTATATATATTTATATATTAACAAACAAAATATATTTAATGATTTTATGGTACACTTTTAAGCGCTTTATAGTCCCGAAATGATGAAATGTTTATGGTTTAACAGGCATTTTTGTGTAGATAGACGCAACATAAATATTTTTTCGAAATTCATTGCATCAAAAATTAAGGGAAGTTATTTAAACTGACATAAAAACACCAGCACATATGAAAATATAAATTGACCAGTTTGACCACCGGTGAAAAGTTATGCAGAAGTCAGTGTGCCACATTCTGCCTGTTTATATATGTTAAATAATTTTATTGGGTGGATCTAAATGTGACGACTTCAAACTTAAAATTTTATTAGCAACACCTAATATTCTGGTGACTACATAATATCCACATTGATATTTCAAACATCTCAACTAGTTCGCGCCAGCGGAAGTGTAGTGTACTTTTGTGCTTCCTTCAATTTTAAAATAATGTGGAAGTGTGCCATCTTCTGTTCACTTATATATTGCAGCATACCTTTGGATACAATGTTTGTACATCGTAGGACATCATTCTCCTACCTCGTCATAACAATTATGTCCTCTGCCTACCAGTACACATCGAAATCCCGTTCGTTTGTATATGTTGGCACTTGTAGTTACTTTTCTATTAGTTTTTCTCGTTTTTCTGGTTGAATATTATAAAATGTTGATTTCAAGCGTAAATACTGACAGTCATGGCAGAATACCAGCCAGACCAGACCGTTATTACAATAGGAAATACGTGGAGAAGAAAAATTAAAAAGCAGTACAAGTGAAAAACTGCAAATGCAACCACACAATAGCAAAGAGAAGTTTTCTTTCTAGTTCTTCTTTTTTCCATGTCTAACTGAAATGCAAATAAAACTCAACTAATCGCAGAGCAGAAGTGATTGCAGAAGCTTACATATACACGATACATACTACAGAAGGAATTCACAGTTACATCAAGTGGCCAAAAAGATGTGGACCATGTAAATGCTATGTATTCAGAATTTTAAAGTTGTTACCATAAGACGATGGAACTGCTATGCAATTAAAAAGTATGCTGTTACTTAAGATGACAACATACATCACAATGGGCCTTTTACGGCCTCTGAGTGTTTTTCTCGCTTACTGCGGGCAGCCCTTCTAACCTAAGATGACAACAAATTCGTGAACTATTTGATATGATTATACAAACTCTTATTTTGAAGACATTTAAGGCTAGTTCACTGAATTTCGCAATGTTCCCATCATTGTCTGTAATTTCTATGTGAAGACCTTTTTGAAAATATGATAAGTCTGACTTTGCTTTACGGTGAGGTCCACTGATGTTAACTTTTTTATTTCGATTTCCGTACAGCCCTAAAAAAGCTACCGTTTTTTAAGTAAAACTGCCGTACGCAAAGTCTGGTACAAAACTAATAATAAGAAACGTATAGAATTTAACTACAATTGGCATTATTTTGCATAGATGTATTGAAACCGTACCTTTTTTGATGCTTTTACTGAGAAATATGTAGTCGCAAGAGAATTTGCAGTGAAGAATTTATATTTGGGCTGTCACAAAACTGATCTATTAACACAGTTATGAATTCGCCCTTGTGGACACATTATGAAAAAAATGTTTGGGGTCTAACAATTAAAAATAAAACTTTTTAAAATTACTGTACAAATATAGAAATTTCCTGCTTACCGTTCGGAGGGCTAAATTGCCGTACAATACGGCAATTACCGTACGGTTAACATCACTGGTCAGGTCATACTGGGCACATATTTGCCCAAATACTATAACCGCTAAATACCAATTAAAAAATCGTTTAATTCAGACAAGTGTTTATTGAACCCGTGTGAAGACAAATTGCGATATTTATAACCCTAGACACAAACCGAGTACGCTACATGTTAAGCATGAAAAATCTGAGTGTATGTATTCCAAATGAAATAATGGACACATTTCTGGACCAGTCTTAACGAAAATTAACGGTACAGATAGCCAGATCCATAGCTTCCATAATATATTAATGCTTTAGTACAGGTATGCCGATAAGCTTTGATTTTTTGTAGCCAGGATTCTGGCAAAACGGGAATATGTGAGCGACTAAGTTTTATTTAGTAGCTCTTATGGTCCTCTATTACGTCCAGTAACTATTTGTGGAAACAAAACAACCGACAACAAAATAACAGTTCAAGAAAAAAAAACACTGAAGATAGAAAATTCACGAAACCAGTTTTTTTACAGACCAAAAATGACGTGGCAAGACAAAAAGTTATTTAACTTTTTTAAATTATGATTCTAGAATATGCAATTAGCAAAGCCAGTCAATGTTAGAGCAAAATCTTAGTTGCGGCTGACAGGAAAATTGCTGCTCTTAAAATATATTTAGCGTTGAATTTTTGTATCTTAAAGGAGTCCAAAAGTAAGCAGCCGAAATACAAACTTGCATAACAGTTAAGGTACGTTCACACTTATCAAATATTTGCCCCGAAAAGCGTAACCACTAAATACTAATGAAAAATATTTTTGTTCAGATACGTGTTTATTAATTAAAACAGTTTCATACAAGACTAATATACAGCATCAGGAATCCAATATTATTCGAAACTATTTAACTCAATGAATACTTTTTTGAATTAAAAAGTTTTTTATTAGTGTTTAGTGGTTACGCTTTTTTGGTCAAATATTTGATAAGTGTGAACGTACCTTTAGTGTATTCAGCTTAATTATAAATATTTATTTTTCTTCATTTACGCAATAGATCACTCACTGTATGTTAAATTTAAGACAAATCGGCTAATGAACAAAGTAAAATCGTTCAAAGACATCGCACGTATTACTGACCAATAGTTGAGTCTATATAATAGACTTTTGTTTCAAGTAAGTTATTGTTTATTATATTTCATCAGAAACATGTTTGTGTTCAACAGGTTACCTCAGCCATCTAGCGTGAATAGCAAATGGAATCCTTACTTCCATTAAATTTTTATTCCCCCGCATAAGGGAAACTATCGGTCTACAGTGAATGGAAAACAATGTTGAAAACAAATACACCGTTTGAAAAAATAATGTTAAGAATTGGAGCAATAATTTTGTTACAGGAGCAACAAAAAGAGATATCAATGAATTGGTCACCGACGTGGATGATGTACATGAATAATTCAACAAAAAATTTGTTTTAAACCAATTTTTTTTTATTAAATTGAAGCAGCATTACAAGGAATCTTGTAAAAATATATTTAAAACTGTAATCGCACTGCAATTAAGACAGCAAATGTAAAATGAAAGAACACAAGTTTTTTTTAACAATAATATACTTCTTTCGAGATTCATTAAGCCCTTACAGGGTCCGGAGTTCAACCCCGCGCTGAGTCATGAAATCGTCCCCTCAATATAACAATAGCGTATGTGCTCATACGCTATTATTTTTTTATTGCATATTTAGAATCTCCATCATTGATTTTATGTCTGGTCAAAATTTCGTCAAATTTTACTTCCAAAAAGTGGGTCAAAATGTCATTGGAAAAAATAGTGTGTAATTTCTTGTTCAAAATTTTCCTTCAATAAGTGTGTAAGCTCATATGCGCTATTTTACTTGAAATTGCCACTTCAAACTTGTTAATAATTTATACTCCATTTTAGCCTGTAGAAAAAAAATACAATTTACGAAAACTTTAGCTAATAAAATAGTTTATAATAATATGCACTATTGTTTGAGAAATAGTTCCATTCCGACCATTTCCATACCCCACATAAGCTGCATGATCTCCAAAATTCGTGCAAAAAGAATGTAATTCCTCGTGGCTCGCAGTCATTTTTTTAACTTACAAGGTGAAAAGAAGCGAAATTGCTTAGATGAGCCAGATGTAAAAGAAAGAAGGCGAATGAATTTCTAGTTATTTTTGATTTACGCAATGTATACCTTAATTTGTCATAATTTTTTGTTTATAATAACCCAAATTGGAAAGTAATGAATATGTGCCACTGCATTAACAAAACTATGAATTAATCACTGTTTTATAATGTTACTTATTGATATTTTTGAGATGAAATATTTTAATAAAAATACCGTAAAATTATTGAATAAAACAGCGTATGCCATACAAAATAAACTAGTTTATCAGATACATGATACGAATTCCTTAAAAAATAAAATAGCCTATATGGAGGACTTGCGCTTTGAATGACATAATTATTAGTCTTAAAGGATGTGTAGAATAAAAAAATTGGTCAATTTAAAGACAAGAAACGGTATTAAGTATTCGTCGAAAAATCCAATATGAAGAATTTTTATTTACCGCGATATTGAGGTTTTATTACACATCCGATTTGACAAAAACTTTAAACTCGATTTTCTCAAAACACCAAAAAAAATTATACGCTATTTTTATATTGAGGGGATGAAATATTGTGTTAAATTCTTCTGATCAGCATTAGTTCATGGTTGTGTTAATTATTGCCAGCCTGTCACTGAACATAATTGGCAATGGATGACCCTATCATGTACTAAAAGCAGAGTAACAGCAACCTCCTTCGTCGGTCCTGTAGCAAAAATTAGCCGGCGAACTATAACGGTTGAAATAGCTACAAAAAGTTCTCTATCTTCTCATCTTTCTTCATCTGTCCCCTCAATACTATACCCTCTTTTCTAGTTCCGGCGCAATGCACTGCATATGTGGGGGTCATCCCCTGAGTGCTGGTCCGAGATAAAAAAAAACCTGAAGACGGACTATCATTTGTCCGTCTTTAGTATAATCTATCATACGAATCAAAAAAAACACAACGTAATTGCCAGCACTCTCTATTGTTTTGGAATCCGGTAAAACTATAAAACCATCTTCATATTTATTTCACAGACCTTTCCAGCTGAATTTAAATGGCGTTTGCAGTATCCAACTAATCGATTTAAATACAAACTAAGTGGAGACTACTAAAGAAGCAAGTTCCTTTAATATACATTTTACACTCAACTCGAAAGTAAACTGCACATAAGTCTGATTTGTCTAAAAATCAAATTTATTTTTATTTGCTTAATCGCATGTATCTGTTTACTTTTTAAAGTTTCGCTTTATTTGGCCAGAGGCTATAACGAAACGAGACAACATAACTCATCTCATCTTCCCTGTCATCAACATCATTATCGCCATCAAGAATTGCAAAATGGAGAAGAAACTACAAATAATATTACATACCCGTAACTTGTAGTATCTGTACTTAAAAGGAATTTTTCAAGTTGCAACATTTAATTCTTCTTGATTTCTTTTTCATGCCAAATTGTGTGTTTGCCTGTGTGCAAAAATGTTCATATTGGACTGTTTGATAAAAGTATGTACGCGTATCTAGTGGTTAGATAAAAGCTAGAGTCTTTGAATGGGAATTTGTAAAATAAAGTTCTGTATTTTCTGCATGAGACATTCAATTTTATTTTATTTTTTCTACTCTTCAGAATAATTAAATAGGATTATAAATAAAATTTGTAAATCAAAATTAATTTGATTTCAATGGATTTGCATTTTTTATTTAGAGAAGTAAAAACGAATAAATGTTAAAATTTAAAATAGAAGAAGTTGGGAAGCGTATTCCAATAAAGAAAAATTTGTTGGTTGGACGACTATTTAGCAGCGCAAAATAATGACACGAAACAATGATTTCTTGACGATGCTAAATATTACCATGATATTCAGTAAGTTGTTTTAACAAAGAAAACTAGACAAATTTTATAATTATATTAAATTGAATTAACATCAACATCAGTTTTTGTTATTCAACAGCAGAGCAGAACAGCTGTTTTCGAAAGACGCAACCTTTTCATCATCAGTGCTCATGTGTATTGAGTTTGTCACCACTTATTAGGTGGCTTAGTTGAATGTGGAATATTTATCATGTCTTTCTGAGATTTAAATTAAAAATTTCGAACAATTAGCCTACAAAATCTTAATTCAATTTAATATAACAATATAAAATGTTCGTTAAAATTCTTACTACATACAAATTTTATAATTATTTGAACAAAATTATTTAATCACTACTTCGCTGAGTTGGCGTTACCGCTTATATATTGCTAATAGCAGGAATCTCGAAGGTGTTTTTTAGTGAAAATTTTCAAAAAGTTAATAAATATCCGCAAGTCGTATTCTATTGATAAGTATAACATGAAAATGAAAAGAAGCTCCTGAATGTTGATTTAAACGTTAAAACCAACTAATAGAACCTGGTTTTGGCATTCAAAATTATTTTGTTAAAACCATTTTCGGATCGGTTAGAAGTAGGTTTTACGAAATGCATTCTTGTTTTTGTCTGTGCTGAGTAGGGTGTTGCCAAGTTAAATGTTTGAACGGCTGATAAAAGTTTTATTCAACTTACACAGCAGAGCAGAACAGCTGTTTTCGAAAGCCGCAACACCTTCATCATCAATGCTCATGTGTATTGTGTTTGTCACCACTTATTAGGTGGCTTAGTTGAATGTGATAACAGTTCCTATTTACACAAATTTTATTGTGAAAAAGAATACGAGAACTGTATCAACCTGATGTTAACATGTTATTGTTATAATACCCGTGTTACCGTTTGATTATTTTTCTTCATGTCCCATTTTTCTGAATTTTTTGTTCCATCATACCTAAGTCAAACTTATTTGGTTTGAATTTTATACTTAAGTACATGTGAACGTTTTCCCAATATTTTTTATTATTGTTAGCTCAAGCCATAGCTTAAATTTGTATGTAGTTAGAATTTTAACGAACATTTGTATTGCTATATTAAATTGAATTAAGATTCATAGGCTAATTGTTCGAAATTTGTTTTTAAATCTCAGAAAGACATGATAAATATTCCAAGGCACAAAGGAAAGTCAACATCAGTTTTATTCAACTTACACAGCAGAGCAGAACAGCTGTTTTCGAAAGACGCAACCCTTTCATCATCAGTGCTCATGTGTATTGTGTTTGTCACCACTTATTAGGTGGCTTAGTTGAATTTGATAACAGTTCCTATTTACACAAATTTTATTGTGTAAAAGAATCCGAGAACTGTATCAACCTGATGTTAACATGTTATTGTTTTAATACCCGTGTTATCGATTGATTATTTATTTTTTTATTTTCAGAGCTTTAATTTGTTTTGACCAAACTTATTGGACAGAATGTGTGTGCTGAAACCAGAAGTTGTTAAAATTGCAACGTGAACGCAACATCACATTTTTATGGTTTTAAAGTTAAAACCAAATTTAACTTTCAGTGTGAAAACACTAACTTTTGTTAAGTAAGTAAATAAGGAACTATTTTCATAATTGCTAACGTTGGAAGAATATTTTTGACAAGGACTTAAGGAACAGTTCTAATCAATGTTACCATTTTAGAAAGTTTTTGCAATATTTCCTTTTTAGCATATTTCCTTTTTCTAATGTAGATTTTTTTATCACACAAATCAAATTTTTTACTAATTGTAATTTTATTTTATTAAATTAGTAAAAGATTAAATTAGGAACACAGTGGCAGGACATTTATACGTGATATACAAAATAATATACAAATAATATAAGTAAGAGGCAACATTTCTGTTATTTTCATTAAAAGTTTATATTTTACAGAAAATGAATAAGCAAATATTGCGTTAATATTTATCTTCATCGGAGTCAGAAGATGAAAATGGTTTGGTGCGTATTAATGTACGTTCACACTTATCAAATAGAGGTTGTCTGGTAGCAGATTTATATCTTCAAACTTAATAATAGACACAGAGTTTTATTATTAAGAGCATTGAACGATAGATTGGAAATGCGGATTTTGTTTTTTAAGGAGTATGTCATCCAGATGTCTTCCGTCGAGTTAAACAAACTGTTCAAAACGGAGCCTTGTGTTATGCGCCACACGCCGCAGTAAACTTCGTTTAATTGAGCTGATATCTCGACGAATATTTTCCTTTAAAGTCACAAGAGAATCAAATTGTATTTCATTCGTATTTAAGTGTTATACTTTTTTGGGCAAATATTTGAAAAGTATGAACGTACCTTTAGACGACGTTCTATACTTGCAGTAACATGTTACAAGACCCATGTAGAACCACCGTGAAAAGTGGAAAAAGTTAAACAAAGAACACTGATGAGATGGCGTTGCGGTCTCGAAGTCAGTAATGATCCGTTCTGCTAATTTATTTATTATAAACGAATTCTAAATATTACATTAATATTAATTTTTTATAGACTTCACCAAAAAGTGAAGTCTATAAGTGTGTAATTTATTCGATATGCACATGAGACCCCATAGAGTATATATATTCTGGATCCTGATGAATAGCGATGACGATTATGCGATGTCCGTCTGTCTGTACGTGAAATCGGGTTTCCCAAGCCCCCAGAAAAGCTAGAGACTTCGTTCTTGGACCGTTAGAGTGGAAATGAGCTTAAATAGAGCGCTATTGAAATTTAGATAGATCCAAAGTACGGTTCCAGAGCTGGGAAGCTTACACCTATTTCACGACGCAAAATTTATACTAAAAACCAATTATATATTTTAATGTTCGTAAATTAAATCTATTTCTTGCTTTGGGAAACCTCAATGGTCTATTAAAAACTAAAAAATAAAAATGTTTGTACAAAAAAAATTTAAATCGTACTAAAGTATAAAATAGGTTTAATTCCCAAAAAAGCAAAATGATTTGCTTTTATGCACCAAAAGAAGTTTTGATTGTCCAACACTGGAATCAAATTCTTGGTTTCTATTTTTAATTTTAATACCAATTTAAATCTCACTCAAATATAAAATATGTTTAATTCACCAAAAAACTGAAACTAGTAACAAAAATAAATTACCCAACACCTGGAATCGAATTTTTGATTATATTTAGTTTTCAATATCAAAATTACTTCTTTCTGGAGCATTAAATTTGTGTAATTCACCGATTTTAGATTTTCAATATTAATTTAATTCTTCCTGATGTACAAACTAGGTTTAATTCACCCAAAAAACAAAACGTAGTTACTTATTTGGTTACTTTTATGTACAAAAAAATTGCAATTTTCGACCGCTGGAATTGAACTTGATTTTTTTGTTTTTAATTTTTAAACAAGTTTAATTCCTTCCGAAGCAGGAAATTGGTTTAGTTATATAATATTAAATACAACATTAAAAATAATTAGTTTTTGCTAGTTGAACTTTTGGACCGAAATTGGTTTAAGCTTCCCAGCTTTGGAATCGTGTTTTGGACTTTTTTGAATTTCAATACGACTCTAGTGGGGTTCATTTCGAATCCATCAGTCCAAGAATGAATTCTCTAGCTTGTCTAAAGGCTTGGGAAACCCGATGTCGAGTACAGACAGACGAACATCGCTCATTCATCTTCCATATTGATAACGACCCGGAATATGTATACTTTATGGGGTCGCATATTGATATTGATATCCATTTCACTTTTTACTTAATGGTATAAAAATGTTTGGAAACTCAATAAAAAGTAATACAAAGAAATTACTTGGGATATAAAATAAACAAGTTCACCCTATAGCACTGATACTTTTAGTTGAATAACTAAAAACTGATGTTGACTATCCTTTGTGCCTTGGAATATTTATCATGGCTTTCTGAATTTAAAGCAAAAACAAATTTCGAACAATTAGCCTCTAAATCTTAATTGAAGTTCCCTGCAGGAGGATAAGCGTTAATTGTCTTTAAGCTACTGGTAAAATTACTAGTATAGCAAGCACTAGTTCAAAAGGTGATTGAACATATACAGAAAAGTACTAGTACTTCAAGTAGTTCATTTGTAGATTGATTTGACTTGTAGAATTTCATATTACTTTTTGCTCATGTTTTAAAGCGAATTGCTAATTCGCATTTTCATTTATTTTATTTTTAATTGCTACAATTTTTAAACAAATTCAAATTTGAAACAAAGAATAGTATTAGAAGACTGTATATCAGTTTATTTATTCGATGATTTATGTAACTAAGCCGCAGTTTTCTTGTGTGTTAAAAAGGGACGTTTTAAAAAATAAATAAAATTAAAAGTTAATTTTAAAATCTTTTAAACTTTTTTTTTTAATATTTATGTTCATATGTAAATTTAGCGATCTTTTTTAAAATAATAAAAACTAATATATGTATGTATTGTATGTTCATTAGTGTTTGGTATATGGTGGAGTACCAAACGTAACTGAAGTTGTACAAGGTGCTAGTGGATTGAGTGTGCCTTGAAGGAACTTTCCATTTCCTCTTATAAACTAAGAATTGATGAACCAGAAATTGCTTGTGAAGACAAAAACTTAACAAATTTCATTGGGTTTAAAAAACCAATAAATTTAGTGATTTTTTTTCTATATAAACCAGTTCTTAATGCAAAACTGATTGTACTAGTATCCGACTAGAAGAAATTATACTAGTACTCATAGTACTAGTATCCCCCTAGTTTCTATCTAGTACCAATGGTACTAGTAATTTTCCAAACATACTCAATGTTAATTTGAGCATTAACATGGTATAGGAAAGTTCACAGTTGGGAACTAGTACTGGTGATTTTTGTACTAGTGCAATACTAATTTGATACTAGTTCGATCTCCTGCATGGTTAATACAGCAATATGAATGTTCGTTAAAAAAATACTTACATAAAAATATGTTTGTATTGGTGCGAGAAATAAGAGTAAAATAAATGTTAACATGCTGCGGTTATTAATTACCTGAAATATTTTGTAAATAGGCAATTTATTAAAAACTAAAGTAGGAGGTAAAAAATCTTAGAATCCTTTCAACAATGGGAAGTATAAATTCAACATAAAACTCTGATCAATACTAATAAGGCTGGACATTTTCCGTCTCATTTTTTTGATTTGCCGACTCCTCACTTTTACTTTTTACTTGCAGTAACTAAATTTTTAATATCTGCATAAAAATGTTTTTATATTAATCGAATAATTTAATTCCCATTGCATTCAGCAAACATTATGACGGATTTCGCATTACGGTTAATCTTTAGAAATGCGGATGGCATTGATCAGGATTCAGGATGTGATTCAACAATCGATCTTCCGTGGCAAATCTTGCTACGACCAATTTTTCGCCATCAACATCAAAACATTTTTGATTTCATAGAAATTCACCAAATAACGACAGCGGATAAATTCGTCATACGCAGAGAACTCTGCGAATTGTCGGTAAACATCAAATGCTTTAGCGAATGAAGTTACTAATATTTCGCATAAAAATCGTGTTCCGTTTTACTTCATAAGATATAATTAACTACAAAAGCTGTTTTTGAGAGGCATTCTTAATGGCAAATTTTTTAGGTATTAGTTTTTATTATGATCACACTGCCACTTTAACTTTAGCAACGGAGAGTTCGTCACGTTAGCCATAAAGCGCTATTGACATTCAAAAATAATGTAGTTTTTGTATCATATATTGAACTCAAGTAAGACCTAAATTTTTTAATTACGCAATTAAAGTGCATATATGAAGAAGGTGTTAACTAGAAGTACTGCCACAAATAATACGGATGAATATTTTAAAAATTTTGTGTTATTCAAATATGAAATGTATGTAGATAAAATAAATATGTGCATAATATGTTCTCATTAAAACTATATAATGAAGTGCATGTGTACATGTTGACCAAATCTTCATCAGAATGGAAATATTTTATTTTATTGGCTATTGTGATTTTGTTCTTTTGTGTTCATTTGTAATTATAAACAACTTGAGAATAAAAATTTAACTGTTGAGTATCAACACAAGTTTAGCTTGCAATTGGAAACTTTTAATTATTTCTCAATTGTGGTTCTTGTATTGTATTCTACGACAAACTTTAAGTAGAGGAGTCTCAGAAGCTAATAGGTAGAATGACTAGAAGGCTACAAACGCTCCTCGCTTGAGTGAGCCGTCATCTTTTGACATTTATTCTCAGGCTCCTGAGACTTCTGTGCGTAATTTAATCGCTAAATTCGAGGTTCACCGTACTTTTGCTGGCAATAGACCAAAAAAAATGAGCTCGTAGTGGCCGTAATAATGCAGATATTTCCGCTGAACAGCATAGTGTTGAGAATGAGACTGGAACATCAACTCTTCAATTGAACATCACCAGGGGCGCTTTGCGCAACATTTTCCAAAGGCCAACTCGTGCAAGAATTAAAGTCGACCGGCCATTGTTTGCGTGGAACGTTTGTGAATTGTCTGTTTGAAAAACTGGACAAGAACAACACATTTTTCAAAAAATCTTCTTTCGTAGTGAGGCCCATTTTCAATAGGCGGTAAACAAAAAATAAAAGACTTGTCGCATATGGGGTTCATCGAAGAACCATTACATCATCGGCGAAAATGCTGAATTCTAAAATATCTGGCAGTTAACTCTGTTCAAACATGAAGAAAACTGTAGCTATTGCACTAAAATTTGTGTGAAACGTATTATATCACTGAAAAACGCAATTTTGTAAAAAAAAAAATACGAGTTAGGGCCTTTCCATCTTCGATACAAATAAATTTTCTTTCATTTAATTTTAATAAATAAATGAATTTAATTCAAACAGTATTTCATTGTTATTATTTTTATATGCGTATACACGCATTGCATCGTCACAGCAAATACAAAACGCCCTATTTAACACACAAAAAAATCAAAATAGACTTTTTTACTAATTGTGGCCCGTTAGGTCCAAATACTTAATCTCGCAAAAATGTTTAAATTTTCACACAATGTACAAGCAATAACAAGTTTAGTGCAAGAATTTGAGTCCTGATCCTGCCGTGCCATTGAGACAACGGGTTGGTCGAATAGACGAAAATATCGCTAGCGTTCAGGCGTCCGTAGCAAACGATCCAAATCAGTCGATTCGTCGGCGCTCTCAAAAAATGGGCATCGCCAAGACCACTTTATGACTCAAGAATTCAAAAATTCCTTATTGGAAAGTCCTTTAGAAGATGTCAGTTATGAAAGGGTTCACTGCACTTCGGAATTTAAAAATGATTCTCATCTTGTTAAAGCAAAGTTCTTAATATCAGATATATGATCAATTATTAATTAAAGTTCTAAACACCATAATTCTGGAATTGAGACTGGTTACAGAAAGAAAGCATCGGTAGTTTTCATAAAATTTTGTAAATTCATTACAAGCGAAGGATTTTCTTCGAAAATTTTTATGAAATTATGAAACTGATAACTATGGCCATTTTAAACTTTGTTTACAGTTTACTTAACAATGTATTTGTTTTGTTTTTTTTTGTAAGCATGAAAACGATAAGCCATGGTACAGTTACAAATGCAACACGTCATTGACATAACCTACACATTGGCTGAAGGCGCGGGTAAAAGCTAGTACAAGTTTCAATAAATGTGTTAAGATGAAGAAAAAATGGAATATTTGGAATATTAATCATCAGAGTTGGGGAATTTTTTGTTATCCAAAAGTAAGTTAACTTAAATATGAATATAAAACTTCTCATATTCAATTTCCGTTAAAGCATTGATTAAAGAGTTGGTATTTCTACAAGTGGGAAAATTAAACAAAGAAAGCTGTTGAGATGGCAGAGTAGCTTAGAATTATAAAAAATATTGAAAATATTCCACTCTTAACAAAAATTTCAATTTTGCCAAATTCTTAAAATAATAATTTCCAGATTGCAGACTCGAACTTACAACCTGTAAAAATAATTTTCATCTTATTAACTCCATCTACAAAAAAAGTCCGAATAATCAAATACATTCACAATAAATATTATTCTTGCAGTATTTTGGGGAAGTACAGCATTATGTAAAAAGGTACATACCAATCATTCTCTTAAAACTCAACGTAAGTCGGACATTTACATACCTGCAAAAGAACAATAATATAAAAAATCATTATTAATAAAAGCAAATAAGTTAAATAAAAAATTTAAGTGTTGGAAATGTACACAGAAGATTATTAATAAATTTTCTAGAACTGCTTTGGGGGACATTGACGATATAAAGAGTTTCTAACTGAATAACACACAGCCGTTAGACAGGCTAACAACCACCCCGTCAACTAGTACGAATCGATGCAAGTATGTAGTCAGTCGTGTGCCAGTCAGACTAGCAGCTAAAACACAGATCCCAGTTGCAAGCTGTGGTGTATGTGTATTTATGTAGTAAAAGCGTACAGCTTCCACTTGTGAAAGAATTTTTGGAATTTATGCAGACTGGTAGTTTAATAGTAATTGAGAAATGTACACACGAAATCTGTGGCAAAAGTTATTACATAAAAGCTTTTAAATATCAATCTGTCTGCATAATAATACTCGTATAAAACTTGTTAAGGTTGCTGTAATAACCATTAAGATTTGTTGGATGTGAAAGAATATTTAACCAAACTCGTACACACACGCAGGTATCGGTAACACTTCAACTTTGAACTTAATGTATTTTCCCATTCAAAACAAGTTTCGGTTTGACTATCGTGAAAACTGACTAATACAAATTCATACATATACATTTCCTATTACTTCTATACACACTCACTCATATCCATACATAATTAGGCTCAGTGCACTTCCAGATGGCCTGATTAGCATAGAAACAAAAGCAAACTACTTCCATCGATCGCACTCTGTCGCGAAGGCGGCCAAAAATTAAAAAATAACTAGTTTTTGACTAAAATGTACAAATTAATTTATTTTATGTGCAGTGTTCTAATTAAGAAACATCAAAAAGAATATCCAAAAAGATTGATTTTTTAAAGATTTTTGATAATTCAAAGTCAACTGTTTCAAAATATGGTCTTTTTTAACTCGGTCTAGCTTTCAGGGGATGACGCCTGATAGCATTGGGACTACACCTGCCCGACGAAGGAGGGTGCTGTTCCTCTGCTCTTTACTACACGACAGACACTGTCAATCGCTGGCAGTTGTGTTTAGCGACGAATGCGATGCCTTCGTCACTGAAACAAGCCGACAACAACTAACACAACCATGCACTGGTGCTGATCAGAAGAATTCCACACAATATTCATGACCGAGCTCGGAGTCGAACTCTGGACCCTCCGCTTCATAGTCCCGTGTTAACTACTTCGGCCAACGGGCACCCACATGTTAGGAACATAAGAAACTAACAGATTAATCAAATAAAATATAACGGGAATATTTTTATAATATGGATACATTAGATTTGTCAATATCTTGTAACTCATATGCGATACGTTAATGGAAGGAATAACATCTTTAAGTGAAAAAAGTACAAATTCAGTGGTTTATAGACAAAATATATAATTTCCATACTTTCACATTATATTTTTCCAAGAAGATTTAAAAATTTTCAGTTTTTCCTAACAGTTTTCAGTGGCAATTCAGATTTAAATACGCACTTTTTTATATTTGGGGAATTTTTGTTCACATGAAAATTTTATTCCACTCGAAGGGGAAAATGGTATCGTGAATCTCCAGTGAGAAATTATTCCCGCTATCAGTTCACAGTGAATGAGAAGAAGCCGAAAACAACATGAAAAATCATAGAATTTGTGTTGAAAAATGTAAGTAAGTATGGCTAAATATTTAGTAGTAAAATAATTTGGATACATTTTGGAAAACGAAAGAAAAAAACAAATTAAAAATATTCTTAATGTTTAAAATTGGAGCAACAAGTTTTACAAAGACGCAGGCAGTTCATTTGTTGCAAAAAATATAAGTTTGTGTCTTATTAACGCGTCTTGTCACTAAAATAAAATTTGCAAACTCCAATATTCGAATTATAAGAGAAAATATTTACATTTTCTACTCTAAGCCCCACCAAAAACTAAGTGAATATATTAAAAGGAAAATCGAAAAACTCGCGGTAAAAAATCATTCACGATCAGGGGAATTTAATTTTAGCGTGGCATCATTCACTGGGAATTTTTTCATGATTGCATTTTTAGGGAAAAGGGAAAAATTTCGAGGGAAAAATTATTCATGATAGGGGTGAATAACTTGTGTGGAAAATTCTTTCTAATAAAAAAATAATTATTATTAAAAATTAAAACACATTCATAATAAGGGTGAATCACCCTTATTATGAATGGCGACATCGACGTCACATCGGCTCGACACTAAAACATTATCACTTGTCTGCAAGTTGTCTATAACAATTAATTACTCTTGACAATTTCTTAGCATTCTCTAGGGCATATAATATCGATAGAACATGTCAATAGTAATCAGTTGCTGTCGAAAAAGAGTGGACAAGCGACAATTATTTGCTGTCGTCTTAATACGGCGTCGATGTCGTCATTCATAATAGGAGCGATTATAAAATGAATATTTATACGACGGAAAGATTTTTAAATAAATGCTCCTCACGGCTTGATAAGTATTTCTTAGCAAGTGAAAGTAAAAACCACAATACCAGTAGCCAGTAGAAAAGGTAATCCATTAGTATCCTTTGAAAGTTCCTCTGAACGAAACAAAAGAAGGAAAGTGCCTGAACTCGTATCGTCGGCTAACGCAAAAAGCGCTTTATAGAATTGCAAATCATAAAAATCACATATCTGTTTCTGTAGATAAAACGATGGCTCTTTTTATAGAAATGAATTTGTATTTCAGACAGCAATACAACGCAATGAGAACAATTAATTGCTAATGATGCACACAAAGATTGCTTTTCTTCCTGGCAAAAAAGTTGATTTTTGTTTAGCAATTTTTGCACCTCAGTTGTTTTCGTGCAACATGTATCTGTTAAACATGTTCATTTTGGTCTAGAATCAGAAACGAATAATAGACTCACAAACGAACAACGCTTGCAGATCATTGAATTTGTTATGAAAATAAGAAGATCGTGCACCTCTTGTGTTCAGCAGCGAAGCTCATTAGGTTGAATGGGCACGTGATCAAGCCGTATTTAGTGTGAACAGCAGTCAGAAACATTGCAAGAACAGCCAATGCATACCGAAAATAGCACTGTTTGGTATGGATTATTGCGCAAGAACGTTACAATGAATAGCAAGCGCTACAAACTGTTTTTGTCCAAAGTGGAAGACCTGAACTTGGTTAATATGTGGTTTCAACAAGACGATGCCACATGAGAAGCCTCATACGGAGGTATCATACATTTCTCTAAATTTTATGTGTTTTTAATCAAATCCGAAAAGCTCTTAGGAAGTCATCCATCCAGATCCACGTATATTTGGAAGTGACATACATATATGTATAAGAACGTCACACGCAGACCGTTTTCGCCTTTTCATTATGTCCGATATTCATAACCAATGTATCGTAAAAGAGAAGACGTTCACAATATTAAAACTTTCATTAATTTATCTCAAATGCTACCAGCCGTTTGCTTAAATGCGTTCTACATATTATCTTACGGTTTGGTCTGTAGTGCCGTTATGAGATATTTGTAATGTAAATTATTTTAACTCTTTAGGCCTTGATTACTTTTTACTTCTTCTCTTTTTTTGTTTATAGTGCTCATTTAAAATATGGACGTATTGCTTGTGGTTGATCGTATTATAAACAATTGGTTTATGATAAGCTTCACGTTCTATTTCTGAAGCGTAGAAAACAAATAAACCGCAATTTAAGTCGCTTCGCTGAACATCGACTGTAAAAAGTTAATGGGCCGAAATGTTTAGTGATCAATTTAGATGCAGGGTTATCTGGAAAAATATGTATTCACTCCACCACTCAGGGGATGACACCTACATATGTATGCAGTACATTGCGCCGGAACTAGATAGTATTGAGGGGACAGATGAAAGATGAGAAGAATTTTTTTTAGCTTTTTCAGTGACCAGTGCTATGCCTTCATCACTGAAACAGGTTGGCAACAACTACCACAACCATGCACTAATGCTGATCAGAAGAATTCAACACAATATTCATGCGCGAGATTGAACTCAGTAACATCCGCTTCATAGTCTCGTGTTCTACTGCTTAAGCCAAAAGCATCCTCACCCTTTATTTAGTTTAAATTTGGTTCAGAGGTTGATAATTTAAAAATTGGTGCATTTGTTTAATAATTGCTAGATTTACAATTTAAAAGTTTCCAATAATTGCTATAAAAACGGCCAAAGAAAATTGCGAGATTTTTTTATAAATTGTCCTTTGCACAACTAACATACAATAATCTTATATATAAATATGTAAGACACATATTTTGTGGTACTCTTTTAAATATCTTATCGTCCCCCAATATTGATAAAACATGTATTTTTTAAAAAGTATTTCAATGCAGATATGCACAGTATAAATAAAAATTTAGTTTTGTGGCATAAAAATTAAAAAAAAATTTTAATTTGTTTGGAAAGCAACAACAAAAAAGTACTTTTTATTGTTCTGTTGAAATTTGTAATGTAAGGAAGAGGATATCGAAAAGTCCGTTTGTTAGTTTTCATTAATTTCAGTAGCCGCAATTTGATGAAAGAATCTTATATACATACATATGTGTGTGCATACTACATGTGTACATACGAGTACATATTGTATTTCGATTAATTTTAAATTTATGTAAATGGCAAGTTGAATTTTGAATACTGCGAGATTGGATTTTCGATTCTTTAAACTAAAATCGTCTGATAATTTAAAAAACCAAAAAAGAGTTGAAACGCTCCCATTTATAGTTTATTATTATTTTTGTTCTTATACTGACACATTTTTATTTAAAGGTTAACAAACCCTGTAGATATCCAAATTTTAAAGGAACTGTTACGATTTAATAACCAATAAATTATTTTATAGCATTTAAATTTTAAAACTAGGTAAACATGTGTATACCTATTACATATGTATGTATGTATAAATTAATGTGTATACTATATACGTACATATGTATGTGTGGCTATTGCATATAAGGCTCTTCGAAACACCTCTTATCACTTTTGAGTCAAATTTATTATTATTGTTTATTTTATAAATAATTTACTCGATGTCGACAAAGCAGAGTGTTTTCATAGATCAGTCGTGTCTATCTTCTTAACTTTTTCTCACAATTTTCTCTTTCTAAGCGTTCATTGACCGATCATTATTCGCAGTCATTATCTGATTTGTGAGAGAGTGAATGAAATGTTGTCACTTAGTTGAGTGTCTTACTTTTCAATTGTATTCAGTTTATTCGAAAATAATAATAGAACTGTTTAATTGTTGTTGTTTCTTTGTCATTGTTTCTTAATTTATATTGTATTTTCTTAATTTGTATTACTGAAAGGTATATTTTGCTATTGTGTTCTTGTTTTTTCAATTGTGGTGAAAAATGTTTATAAAATTAAAAAAATCTTTTTTGTAACTCTGGTAAATACATAAAAACCTACATATCGACAGTTTAAATGCAGAACCATGTAACATACATATATACATACATACAAAATAACTTAAGTATTACAAAATATATATGTAATTTTGACTGATATTTCCAGCAACAAAAATACGCATCTATTAATTGTTTTATTTGAAGAGAGTTAGTTTTCAATTTGTATAACGTAGAATTAGAGAAGTTTTCTTTCGAATAGCGCTTTTTTAAATGTTGGTGGACTCATATCGGGCGTATGTTTACAGTTTTAACCAATGTTGCCAGATTTATTTTTAACCTCTCTGCCAAATGACTTGCCGTATATCGCCAAATGGGCCCATATAGCGCCAATAGAATAAAACGTCAAATTTAGTTATAAGAATATTTTTATTTCGTAGGTAATTGAATTACAAATATTCTTAAATTTGGAATTCAGTAGGTCAGTAGTACCGTAAAACGTAAGCACTTGCTGTTTAAAAAAAATTAAGAAACGCTTTTACGTTTCACTTATAAGAGGTGCATTGTGTTGCTGTAAGATATAAGTACTGACGTATAAAAAACACTCAAAATAACTTATTCCGAAAGATTAATCTGAGTCAAAGTTGCTATTTAAATCTTGTGATAAACTAGAATTAATCGGTCATGTGATAGAAATCGCTTATCGCATGAAATAAAGCGTTTTCGATTTGAAGTCACAAAATTGGTGTGCTAGAGGTCGCAATCGCTCAAAATCGTTCAAAAGAAGTTGGCGTTTTTCAAGTCGCATGTGATTCGAAAATCGTGCGATTCACAGCACTTACATGAATGTTTACTTAAACGTTTAATTATACCAATTATTGAATTAAAACTTTCGTACACCTTATTTTTGGTATGTTGTTTGTATCCCTACTAATATACATTTGACTAACAGAAAGTCGATTTTATCAAGAAAATATTGTAATACCAGAATATGCAACGTTTGCACGAACTAGTTTCTGTTGTAGAAAAATTCCATACGTAAAAAATTTCATATTTTCAACATAATTCTATACTATTGAAATCATAAAAATATAGTCAAAGTAAATCGCCATTTCAAAATTATCACCTTTGGCGAGAAATCGCTATATGGATGGTATTATTTTAATTTAAAAACTGTTATAACTTTCGAATGGATTAGTCGATCCCCACGTGGTAAGTGGTGATTGATGTAGTTCCTCGATATCTATAAAGAATCGAGAAAACTAATTGAAAAAGTTCACTTTTTTCTCATTTTTAGTTCACGATATCTCACGCTCTCGCTAACCGATTTTAACTCGATTAGCAATGCTCGAAGAGGTTTTTGATTGTCAAGAGCTGCATCGGAAAAGCATTTAAAAATTATTACGAAAAAGAGAAGGTACGAACTATTTTTTTATTTAATTTTTTTTTTTATATTACTCGAAATAAGCTGGTCCAAACCAATTACAATTCACAAGAAATCGAGGTTGGAAAGCAACATTTGAAGCGCGGCTAGGTTGGTTCAAACACTATTTGATCAGATATATATTTTCAAGGATTTCTTTAAAAAAATCAATTTTTTCGTTCACGAAATCTCACAAACGCATCAACCGATTTAGACCCGGTTGATAGCGATCGACGTGGTTTTTGATTGTCAAGCCCTGATTAATTTGGGGTCGATCAGCAAAGTCGTTTAAAAGCTGTTCTAAATAAAGCAGCTTTTGAAAAATAAATTTGTCGCAGTTTTTATATATCCGAAAATGTACGGGTCCAAACCGGCACGAATTCACAGGAAATCTAAAGAATTGGAAACGCCACTAGTTTAGATACACACACACACACATCCATCCACACATTGTGACAACTTCTTAGGAAAGCTTCCTAGTAACTCAAAACGTCGAAATCTGCTGGAAACTCGACTTTTTTTAAACGGAGTAAAGCCAGTAACTTCCCACTGTTTTGAAAATTTTCAATTTTCTTAGCGAGAAATTAAAAATTTGTAAAACCAATATTTTTCAGAGGGTGTACAGAGAAGTTTTCAAAACAATCATACTGATTCCTTGCATTTACGAATTATGTGAAGAAACAAAAAAAACAGGCAGTAACATGCATTTAAGGATTAAAAACAGTCCCATACATTGGCATCATCCATTTCGTTACTGTTAGGTACGACTTCAATATTCATTTTAGCACATGCAAAATTATGCCCTCTGATTCCTAACCATGGAGATCTCTGGCATGCATCTTATATCGTTCATAAACGCAACGTACTTATAAGAACACTAGAGTCGAATATATAAATCTCTAACTTGATATTTCGGCCAGTTATGTTTCATACCACTTCTGTCGAAGTAGCGAAACTGCAAATCTCACATTAAGATTGCAAATGTGACTTGTTTCCTATTGGAAATATTCCAATGGAAATCTTAACGCTACATGTTCCGGTTCTGAACGCAATTGAACTCTTTGGTATAGCTGGCTGTCCTAGTAATTTTTTTAAACATATTTTTTGAATTGTTTGATGATTTTTCTGCAAGAGTCAATGAAGTTCACTCAAATAGATGTAATTAACACGCAGCAAACAAAGCAAATGTTTAAAAATTAAAAAAAAGGAAAAACGTTATATTCGACCGGAAGTACCCTCCAAATATTTAGCAAACAAAAACTGTTTTGTAGGGGCCACTACGGGAGGGGCCGTGGGGGACATCTCATATTTGCCATAAAACACTAAAATGTCCATTTCTGGGTTTATTAAGAGAAAATAATGCTTTTTTTGATAGGGTCATTGAGGATGCAATGATGGGGGAGGGTGGGGCAGAGAAAGATCAGAGAACATTTCAGCTTCGCCATAAAAACATTAAAACTTAATTTTTGAAGAATGTAGGCTTAAATTATACAATCAGGTTGTTTTTTTAGAGGTTGGTTCAGCACTTGTTACGGAACCTCTGACCCGATTCAGCCCATTTGCGAACTTGACCTGTGCTATCCTTCAAAATGTGTATATGCCAAATTTCAAGGGTCTGGATCTTTTCGTTTGGACTGAATCGTGATTTCCACAGATTGACGGACGGACATGGGTAGATCGTCTTAGATTACATCACTGATCAAAAATATATACTGCGTTACACACGGAATGACAAAGTGAATATACCTTCCAATTCTTTTTTGGAGGGTCTAAAAACTTAAAAGTTGTCCTTTTATTGACATATCGCCGATGAAGATATATCAAGAAAACGAAGTATCGCACTTAAATTTACGATAATTCATGTAATCTGGCAACAATGGTTACTGCCCACTGTTTGTTCTATTTTGTTTAACGCCCTTTTCGCACACTTAATGCGTTTGCTGCTGACTTCCAAATCGCGGTGTCAGTTCTGCATAATCATTTTGAAAAAACTCAACTAAATGGGATCTAAGGGCCTTACGTTCATGGTGTTTTTGAAGAAAATGAAATTGATTCATTTCCATGCCTGTTTTAAATATGTATTTATTTTTGTTTTCATTCTTAATTTGATGCATACACAAGTTTGTTATGTCTCTATATGCACGCATACATACTACACATTTGCGTTCGTTGCCTTTTCGTTAGCTGTTTATGCCGACTTTTTTCTATTTATTTCTTACCTCTTGTTTTTAAAAATCAGTCATGTCAAAACATCGCACATGTGCGTGCGATTGCTCTCACACCAAGAAAGAGTGCAAGAGAAAATAAAAATACTGAGGGATGATGAGTGTGTGTGGATTTCCAGACAATATTAAGGAAATGTCTGTTGCAGTGATGCACTTTGATTGATTTTTTTTGTTTTGGGACAAATCGATGATTTAAGAGCCGAAAATTTATTTTGGAAGCAAAGTAATGAGAACATCGTAGTACATGGGTGTTATTCATTTAGAGCAAAAAGAATAATTAAAGAATAAAGTTCACATTTTAAAAGATCTTATTTTGCTAAAGGTATATTAAAAGCTTTGGTTTAAAATAAATACATTTAAAATAAAAACATTTTATATGCAGTTTGAAAAATTCAAATGTAGTTACTAAAATATGTTTATTCTATTCGAATTGTTTTTATTGACTTTTAAAAGAGTGCATGAGTTAAGGGAGTTTTTGTTTTGAGTTGGTATACCGATGATTTAGTGCAAAAGCTAATGAAATGCAGGCAGGCATGTAGCAACTGTTTCTATACCAAAAACTTTAATTTTTCGGAATTCATTGATGTGTAATAAAACTACAAGGAAAACAAATCATTAATTACACTACACCGGCCAACACTAAAAAGACTTCCAGACTTCTGTTAATTATTTCCTGGTTAAATTTAGGGTGGTTAATACGAAAATAGGTTATTTTTTTCCTGCAGCTTTCATTTGTTAATTATACATTGTTTTTTTTAATTATTAAATAAATGCACCTTAACAAATTTTACTTTACAAAGTTAATTATAATTTGTACAAAATCGTTTCCTATAAAACATTCTCGAATGAGGCGGCTCGACAAAGGTTCCAGCAGTAATCTGCCATCATATGGGAGTCCCATCTTCCTCTATATAGTTTTTCCATTACGCGTACGTCTAAGTGAAATCTATCCTCACTGAAATCTGCAAAATTTTTAGAAATTCCATCCAAATGAGACTAAATAATGGACCTTAATGCTAGTGTTACACCCAGGATTTGTAAATTCATTCATGGTTACCAAGAAAATTTTGAATTACCAAACCGAATGATTTCCATGTACTGTTTTCGAGTTCATTCATAGATTCGAGGAAATTAGGATATTTGATCAATCGTGCGATATGTGGGCCATCGAAAATACCTGCTTTTAATTTGTCTGCACTCAGGTCTGGAAATTTATTTCATAAGAGCAAATTTGATAGGAAGTGTTGTTGGCACTTATCACATTTTGCTTACCAACATCTTGTGAGTCTGTGTGGGGTCAGACTTCGAGACCAATGATTTTTTTATCGCGGCCATGAAAAATTAAGATATTTCAAAAACTAGAGCTACTATGAAAAAATAAATATTGTTTATGCATTCAAAATACACTATAATCCACATCCATAACTGAGGAAAATTTTAAAAAGCTGTCAATTGTTGGACTGTGCTCCCAAATAAAACATTTTCCAGGTAGCTTAGGTTACAAGGACTGCCCGCAAACCATTAACGGCAATCGGATGCCATACGGCCCGATTTTATGACCACTGGACACAACTCTACGAGTGGAACTGGTATGCAAAAAGGAAAATTGTTTCACATAAAATTAAGCATATTCCCAAACAACAATGTGGGAAAGGAAGAATTTTCCATTCCTTTGACATCCAATATTTAGCTTTGGAGCACCAAATTAACTGCCGATTTCACTATGTCGAAAGAATGAACTACTCTTCCAAAATTGTGAAATCGGCAGTTAGTATAGTCCAGACTCATGTTAGTGTGAAATTAGTTAGAAATGCATTTTATTTAAAATATTTTCCACACAGCTTGCTTAAAACAGATTTTAAATAGTTATTAGGTCTGTGTTGAACTCGTTCATTAGCTCGTTTTTGACAAGAACCTTTAATCAAATCAATGCAATTTAAGTAAATAGGCTTCATAATAAGTTCCAGTCAATAACGAGCGAATGAACGAGTTTGTGTTTGTGGCTGGTGCTGTTGTATGGAAATTTAAATTCTTACATTTTTGTTCTGTCACTAAATTGTGAATAAAATCAAAAGTTGTGCACCAATTTCAATAGAAAAGGGATAAATTCATTTGGAATATAATTAACTACTTGTTTGTTACTGAACAAAAAACAGGCCCTTTGTTATGAAGTTTTATAAACAGATATATAAAAAAATTTTTCTAAAAAATAATTTTTTTTTTTTTAACTTTTTCGACATCGCCGAAACCACAGACATAATCAGATATAGCAATAATGACAGATGTCAGAGGCCCGTATCAGTTTTTGTTTTAACCCCTTTTTGTGAAGAGCTAAACTATAGATGGCATCCTGAAAACAATGTGTGTGAAGAAAAAAATATACATTGCCCAGTATTTTTTATAAAAATGTAAACAAAAGAAATAACATAAAATGTGATGTGTATAAAATTTAAATATATTATAAAAAATTTATTATTATTATAAAAACATACATAATATTGCATTAAATTTGTGTGCAGAAAAGCATCTTAGTGAAATATTCACATAAGATGTGAATAACATAAAGTGGCGTCTAAGGAGCACCCATTAAAAACATTCATTGGCAATCGAATCATCTAAAGCTAATGCTCCAAATGCCGCAACAAGAGCTCTTAAAACCAACATTCTAAATTTGGGAAATAACAATAATTCATTGAGTGCAAGCAAAAACCACAATTTAGCAGCGCCAATATCGTATGCCGATATTGCACGAACAAACAAAAAAATTACTGATGCGCTGCTTCTGGTATTTTAATAAATAATAATGACTGAAGAAAAGTCGGTGTGTACTAACAATCTCAACAACAGCCAATCTCAACAACAGCCTTAACTCCACTAGCAAAAACACAAGTTAAAAAATCTCAAATGAAGCAAGATTTTCCGGAGCTAAGTGGTGGTACCTTAGCGGCTGGTATTGACGCCAACATTCTTATCTAATCAAAAGAGTTATAACATATTCTCAAAGTTTTACACAAAATGTAATATCAACTCCATGTCATACAAATATTGGTGATGGTAATTTTAATTTGGTCAACGATACCACAACCTCTTTCGCCGCAAAAGTTAATACCAAAGCCGCACCGTTGAAACAGTATAAATATACAATTTTGCATTAAGATGCTAATATTCCACCACTGCAAAATTCACATCAGCAGATTTTACAAAAATCTAAGTGTGGAAAATGATTCCACTACCACTTCCACAATAGCATCACTGCCTTCAGTAGCACTTATATGGCTTCGTTCAAGAGTAGCAGTTTAGATCAACAATATCCAGCCCTAGAGAAAACAGTCAAACGCCATAGTTCGAGAAATATAACCATGATTGGGACGGCAACAAATGCCAACAATCAAACATCCTCTACAATTAAGCCAATAAAAACTAATTAGTGGTCAACGATTAAATGCTTAAGTATATACATTTTTGATCAATTTAATTTAGTACTTACTTTTAAGGGAACAAAGTTATTTGGAAACAAATTTTGCCATTTTTGCTAGATTATTTCAAATAAATTACGATAATGACAAGTATGATGAAATTTGTTAATATTTATCTATATTTTTTTCATAATTTTAATATTTTCTAAATTAAATAAACTTTAGTCATTAAATGAATAAATAAATAAAAAATTACATTCTTTAAATAAATGAATGAGGGTGGCACACCGAAGGGTGGTGCGGCTATAGGGGCCGAAGAAATAGTTGGCCGATCCGGTATCATGGACATCATAGCTTCTTCAAGATGCTTACGAACGTGAACGGAATGAAGAAAACTATGATGGTACAAACTTTTCAACACTGTAATGGAATAAAGAAAACAATTAAATTTAGTTTTAATTGAGTTAATAGTAATAATAAACTTAAACAAAATTACGAAATGGTTAAATTTCTTCAAATATCTGATTAAATTTTAGTTTATGTACCTCTTTTTTTTATAAAGTTATAAGGTTTTCATTACCTTTTTAAATGAATCCATTAAAAGACGTTTCCACATTGCGCTATTGAACTTCATAATTTTAGTGAATGACTAATCTGAATCTGAAAGCATATAACTTGTTATTAACTCTGAAAATTGTTATACAAATAGTTGAGTAATTATTTATGAAATTATTATTAAATTTGAAATTATGTATGTTAGTTAAATTGCACTTAATAACATATATTAGGCTATTGTAAGTAAAAAGTAATAGTTACTACACTAGTGTAAAATAAAAAAGTTGGAGGAATAGCATATTTTCGGAGTTACGGATGCATCAAGTTTTATAAATGCGCAAGCATTCTGTTAGTAAATTTTTGATCTAGTGCAACAATACTAAGAGAATGCTTGCGCATTTATAAAACTTTATGCGTCCGTAACTCTGAAAATATGCTTTTCCGCGAATTTTTTTTTTAACACTTTCTTTTAAATTGATTTTTCTCAATATGTGAGTGTACTTGGATGTATTGTTAAGGGTTGGTTTTCTTAATTCACTTGCAGACGAGCATGATAACTTTCACAATGCACAAAAAGTTCAATTTTGTCTGACTGTTAATAAAAAAAAAACCAACCGACAGCACTTCCAAAAACAAGGCACATAAAATAACACTTTTTGGCACACACTTACCTTGTCGGGTTTTTCGGGAACCCTTTCGAAGTCCTGACAACCAACTATACACCTACGGCTCCTGAAATATAAAATAAGCATTAATATTTAATTTAATTAAATATACTTCTTGGCACACATATATTTCACAACACTTACCTTACCGGGTTCTTTGGGAACCGGTGAAGCTATTCCACATCCTTCCAAGTATACACCTGCAATTCCTGAAATATAGATTTCTGTTTAGTATTTCAATATAATTAAATAGTTTCAGTTCAATTAACACTTACGTTTTTCCGGGAATATTGTTCAGCAGCAATACCTGTAACAAAATTGTTCTATAAGAAATTTATAAATAAATAGCGTACAAATATATGTACTTACCACTTTGATGTCTTCCCACACAATAACACAAGGCACCACGGGCATAAAAAGCAGTTGAAAATTTATTACAATTTAGTAAAAAGACGCAAATTTGTGCATTTAAGTAAAATTTTGCGCCTTTTTGCCTAAATTTATTTTCTAAAATAAAATATTTTTTCTGACGTTTAACCGGCTAGAAGGATAGAGAAAGAGATATATCAAAGAATATCTTGCTGTTCTTTAATTAGGAAGGGGTTAAATGGTATTGCCATTTGGGATGCCATTTGTCAATTTTATGCCCGTTTGATATGGCCGGAATTTTCCGTGTCCAATCTGTCTAATTTGTGGCCGAAACTGTTGTGCAGATTTAGAAATAAAGTTTGATCCCCTTAAAGATAATTTTGTTGTAGAATTTTGTGTTTTCTACTGAACTGAATAGCGCATAGCCTTCTCATGTTATGATAAAATATATCCAGCAAGTGCCTTCCTCTTTGACATGATGGCATATCTAGAAAACTAGAGCTGATAAATAAATTTTAATATACTCAAAATCTCAAACTCTTTAGGAAACCGGCACCACATGTACTGTAATACATACATTTCCTAATTTTTTAAACTCCTTTGTTACTGCCAGTATTCGTAATAAAAATTAAAATCGTCGCTTCGAGTTTTACATTGAAACCAATAGCAAACAAATTTGAGTTTTTTGTTTTATTGTTGTTTGAACATAAACTCCCAGACGAAACATTTTATTTCATTTACAAAAACAGGCAGTTAATCAGAAATACTCTAATATATTTTTGTATTGCAATATGTGAATATTCGCTCTGTGAAATTTAATCTATATCGGCAACATTGGTCGGAATTTTTGCTGTTGCATATTTTGTTTAGTTTTCTTGGATGCAAGTAGACTCGAGCGTATATTAACCTCAACTGAAAGAATTGCAACCTATTAAAATGTACAACAAAAATAAACATCGACTAAAGCAACCACCACCACTACAACAGCAACAAAATGATATGCGTACGAGTACGTGTAAAATGAATAAAGAACAATTATTGCTGCTACTATTCCCGACTTAGCCAGCGACAATATTTGTTGAACACCGACTGCCGCACACTGTCCGACCGACAAGAATGCACTAGACGTTGTTTGCTTAAAATTATGTACATATAAATAGTAAATATACTCGTATATGTATGTATGTATATGTACGAATTTTTTGTATTCTTGTTAGTTTTATGGTCATGTTTAATTGGTGTTGTTCTCTACTAATCTATTGATGGGACGAACTAATCACATTCTCTTATCATTGACTCTGCAAAAAGAAGAAAATTATTTACAGATAGCTCTTGGAATTGTAAACCCATTTAATACACTTTGCTTTTTTGCAGTGTAATCGAGTTTGGGATTCCTATAGGCATAGGTCGATTAATGGCAGCGTCTTGGAGGTGCTAGTGAACGAGAAAAATATACATATGTATATATTTATATGTAATAGATATATTTATACATGGCGATGAGCCGAATGTAAGCTTTTGATATTCTGAAACAATATTCGCGGATACGAATAGGATTATTATACGTAAAATTTGAAGACATTTAATCGGGGTTATATTAAGGCCTGTACAAAAAATAAATTCATTTCTTTTTTTTTTTTTGCGTAAAGGTTCCCAAAATATTAAACGATAAAAACCCAAATTGCTGTAAGAGATCATTTATTTTTTGTACAAAAGCCACATTATACAAAATAATTTACAGAGTAATTGTAGTTAAACTTTGGTCGAACTGATCCACTAGCAAATTAATGTAACTAAATGTGTTTGATCCCAGATTTTTGTCGAAAACGAGCGAAAGAAGTAGTTCCACCCAAGTCTAGTTATTTGCAGTGCGGTTACACGGTATTTATGGAGCGAAATTTTTAGACATGTTGATTTTTGTAGCTAAAATCAATGTTGTAACCATTTAATATTCCCCCTTATTCTGTAACTATTTGTCCATGTCATTTGAAGATAATATCAAAAATAGTTGTGCTTGTGGACAACAACCTGATACCTGTGATGTAGCAGGAGGGTCTTAAAAATTGTTAATTGCAGAATAAATCTGTACTAAGATGTGTCCTATTTTTGAGAATAAGGGGAAATATTTGTTGTTTGTATCTATTGAACGTTTTTAATTTTTGCAACTTGTTTTTTCTTCATTTATTTAAAATTTCTTTTACGCTTTATGCATTATTGTTAATATTATTATTATTATTATTATTATTATTATTATTACTTTTATTTATTTTATTTTATTTTATTTTTTTTTTTTGCTTATAAAATATTTGAGAAATATTCCTCTAAATAGTCAATGAATATCTAAAAATTACAGAATATTCGGTTAATCGAATACGAATAACCGAACCGCATACTTAAGAGTATATCATTGGTGCCCAAAAGTTAAAATGTGAATGCATTTTTTTTATCGTGGACCAGCACTCAGGGGATGACTCCTATGTATGCAATGCATTGCGCCGGAACTGAAAACGAGGGGATAGTATTGAGGGGACAGATTAGGAAAGATGAGAAGATAGACAGTTGTTTTTATAGCTATTTCAACCTTTTACTTCGCCGGCTAATTTTTGCTACAGGGCCGACGAAGGTGGGTGCTGTTACTCTGCTTTTAGTACATGATAGTGTCAGTCGCTGCCAATTATGTTCAGTGACCAGTGCTATGCCTTCACCGTTAAAACGGACTGGCCACAACTAACACAACCACGCACTAATGCTGATCAGAAGAATTCAACACAATATTTCATGACTCAGCGCGGGCTCGAACTCACGACCCTTCGCTTCGTAGTCTCGTGTTCTACTACTGCAGCCAACAGCACCTATTAAATTATGTTGGCGATAGTGCGTTGAAAACAAATACTGGATGATATATCCATATACATATATGATTATTAACAGGGCAAGTTTTTTATGGCATGTGCCATTTCTTCAAATAAAAGTCATGTTTAGTCCAACTTGTCATAACGCTACAGTTACACGCCCAAGATTTGCTTTCAAGTTTTTCCCACATACTGATTGTCAAAAGTAATTTAATTTGAAAGCTGTGACGTAGGCTGCACGCAATTTCAAAGCAAGCTTATTTTCAACATGCCGTTGTCAAGAAAACCCTTTAAAATAATATAATTTTATTTGTAATAAAACAACACAAGAACACTATCTGCCATCCCTAAAGAAAATCGGCAAGCGTTTTTTAGCTGTCAAAATAACGCGGCGGCAGCGGTTTGCTAGTGGAAAGACCGATTTTGACAGAACGTTTCACAATGAAGTTAGTTGCAAAAGAAAACAATTGTAAACAAACAAAAAAAAGCAAATATATAGGAAAGTGAAATAAATAATAAAAGAAACAATTTGTGCACTTCGTATTAGAAAATGGAGGTAAGAAAATATTTCCAATATGATTATATACATACATATGTATGCACGTTTGTAATTTGTACAAAATTTCAATAACAAAATCACAAATGTCGTCCGTCCAGCTTGTAAAATAATCAGGGTTGTTTTATTTGTTTGTTTGTTTGATAATCCTGTTTTTATCGTAATGACATAACGGCAACGTTTTGTTTAGGTATGGCATTTCAGCGTTAAAGCTCAGCGGAAAAAAACGTTCCGCTTTCCGTTCTTATTTAGGGATGACTGTATGGCGGTAGAATATTGGAAAACAAAACGAAATGTGTGCTCATTGAAATGTCTGTCCTTTTTTTTGCCTATAATTTGAACACACAGTTGGAAAGAAAATATGAAGGCAAGTTCGCAGCAAAATTTTAAAATTATGTGTGCATTATTTTTTTTCTTATGAAAATTAGATTTTGTCGGTATAAGGCTCTGCTTGCTCGCGTCACTTGACTTATTTAATTTCGGTGGGTTTATTGTCATTTAAGTTTACAGTGCGAGCATTGACATTTTTTAATTATTGATTTTTAATCTTTCAGTTAAAATTAAAATCTTTTGCATCAAAAATATATTAAAAATATTATTCAAGAATGCCTCGACGAAGACGTTTACAAATTGGTCGACGAACACGCCACAGCAGTCAAATACGTTTAAATAGATCTAATCAAGATGAAGAAGCACGATTAGAAAGTAATGAATTAGCAAGACAACGAATGGCACGATGAAGATCAAATCAAAATCAAGAGCAAAGAGAAAAATGTAATGAAAGTATGAGAGTTAGAAACATTAGATATCGTGAACGTAACACTGAACGTGACAATCAAAACAGGCAACAACTGAGTCAAGAAAATGTCTATTCTTTCTAGAAAATGTAGTCAAGTAAAATATATATATACATTTAATATTCATTTAAAATAGAATTGTGACAATATGTCAAATAAAAAAGTTCATAACAGTATATATATATATATATATGTATATATATATATATATATATATATATATATACATATATATATATATATATATATATATATATGTATATATATATATATATATATATACATACATACATACATACATATATATATATATATATATATATATATATATATATATATATATATATATATACCATTGTTCTTCTTTTAAGGGTTGACAAATTAATCTCTGATAACCTTGTGAGGAAGCATGGTGCAAGAACATGGTGAAGGCATGAAAGCATGGAAGCATGGTGATAGGCATTGCACAAACCGAATAGAAGAAATTGTTTTTGAACTGATTATATGCGGTCAATATGTGCATTGTAATGCGGGTACCATATAATCGATCCGTATTCCAAAGTGGGTTTTCCAAGCGAACTGTGTAAATGTTTAGTAGTAAGTGAATTGCAGATGTGAATTTTACACATTGAATTCGATTTTGCCCAGCTCATGTAAACATTAGTAAAATCCATTTTATCAAGTTTCATTAACAATGGGGAGTGGTTTACACTGCCAAACGTTTTACTGAAATCAGTATAAGGACGTTGCACAAAAGTATTTTATTTAAAAACAAGTAAAATCGTTATATTCGACCGGGTCGAATCTTAAATACCCTCCAAATATTTGGTAAGTAAATATAAAATTTTTAGCTTGGTGGGACAGAGTTTAAGACATCTCTGTACCCAATTCCGGGAAAAGCCCTGGGTTAGATGTTTCACCTATGGTCAGAGAACCTTTCAGCTTCTTATAGGCTTAAGGAATAATAATTTTTCAACATTTACACTTTTTTTGCATATATCGTACCACAGACAAACGTATGGGCATTGCTATGCTAGGTCGTCTCAGACTTCATCACTGATCAAGAATATATGTATATACTTTATGAAGTAAACTTCTTTCTGGAGGGTATTAAAACTGTATTTTGTCGGGGTCTCTGGCAAGGGCCGTAAGGGAGACATTTCAGCTTTGCCATAAAACTTCAAAAATAAATATTCGGAATAATTAAATGTAAAATGTATTTATTTTTTTTATAGGGTCATTTAGGGGGCAGAGGGGTAGGAGGGGATAGGGCCGAGGAATACCAGGTTACGTCTCTGCTCCGTCATTAAAGCTTAAAAATGTTATTTTTAAGGAATGTAGGCGTAAGTAAAACAATTTGTTAAAATTTTACACTATATTTGCATATTTGCACTAAAGGGAGCGAGGTCCAAAAATAATTTTTTTTATTTTATGGCTCCAAGTTTAATGCGTTTGACCTTTTTTGACAGAAAAATATATCATTTGCTTAACAAAATTTAAAAAAAAACTTTAAAAATTAAGTTGTTTCTTAGACGGTGGTTTAATTCATTTAAGGGGAACATTTTTCCCTCTTGCCCGCTTCAGCCAATTCCCGAACTTGACCTGTGCTATCCTTCAAGATATATTTATAGCAAATTTCAAGACTCTAGCTCTTTTCGTTTGGACTGAATCGTGATTTCCACAGACGGACGGACATGCTCAGATCGTCTTAGATTTCATTACTGATCAAGAATGTATATACTTTATGGGGTCTCAGATGGATATTTCGCTGCGTTACAAACGGAATGACAAAGTGAATGTACCCTCCAAATCTTTTTTGGAGGGTATATTAAGTCGTGAAGTGTCAATAGTCCATAAGACAATATTTTGTTGTATCTAAATAACTATATGTATGTATATAGTTTTGTTTTATTGCCTGGAGAAGTTGTAGATCATATTTTTAAAAAGATAGCGCTTCAAAAAGGAAATGAAGTAAGATATTTGAAAGTAGTAATATATTCTGTTAAGATGATTGTATTTTGAAAGAAAAGTGAACCCGCTTTCGATCAGACATCACATTCGACATCACAAATAAATGTTGGGTCGATGGGTATTTTGGCATCCCAACGTCCAATTATGACAGACCGTGTGAAGAGTTCTCTTCTAAGCCGATTGAGTACAACGAATGAAATTAGGACCTCTGGTGAAGAATTGGACGACAGAAGAGATGATTTTTTTCCGCTGGAAGACCCCTTTCAAAGCACGCCTACAATGTTGATATATGTATGAATATGATGTGTGTATAAGATGCAAATATAATTGTGTGTATAAGATGCAAAGAAGTTTGCGCTCTATTTTCAGATGGTTCAATGACAGAGTTGCATCAAGGGTGTGAACTTAAATAAGTCCCACTCCTCTCATAACTGTGTTCCACATAATGTTTAAGGAAAAAAATATATTTGTTTTTAATTAATTTTTAAAGAAAACACTTTAAATATGTATTTAAAAGAAACTAATTTTAAAATACTACATTAGGTGCATAACGGTACCTATCTACATATTCCCATATTGAGGTAAGGATAAATAAATTTCTAAAAGACCTGCGTGGTACTGACCTATACTCTAAGAAGGCTCCTGCGCAATGCAATAACGCCCTGGAATCGGTATATGCGATTGTTTCTCAGGAAAGACGCTATGGGGGTGGTAACTATCGTATACAGTTGAATCGTAGTAATCGGCGTGCCACAACTCGGTTATACTGCCTCTATTAATCGTTCTTTTAACTCTATTATACGTGCTCCGTTTTTTACCTTTATTATCCGTGCAATTACTTTTTCCAGTTATTTATTTTGAAACAGGATTCAAATTCGGTGGTTCCCACATTTCGTTACGCACTCATGTCTTCTTATCTTGGTTATACTATGTATATTTTTTCATTACTCAAACAAAAAATAATTAGATAACATCTCATAACTCTTGTTTTCTGTTATGGCTCCTTATCATTTTAAATAAATGAATATGTATTTGCGTTACATAAAATAATGAAGTATATACGCATATACATATGTATGTACTTTAGAGCCGTATATTAGATGTACACCAAAACTTAGTTTTAATAAAAGTAGTACGCGTGTGCTTTTTGAGTTTCTATACGACCTCTATTAACGTTTTGCGACTATCCGTGCTAAGCCTGGTCCCGTGGGAGCCGGATAGTCGAGGTTCAACTGTATATGGAAAAATAAATTTTTTTGAAAAAACTAATTCAAGCTGCATTTTTAAAAGATTTGCTTAGTACTGTTATACATTTTTGAAAAGTTCTTGGACAGTAGAATAAGGAACAAAAAGCAGTATATGAAAATATTTCTCAGGGAAGGCGCTGTAGGCCTTCCAATGCAGGATTTCACAGAAACCAGTAATGCAGCATTTTACAGGTAGCTATAGTGGCTTTTTTCTGTAAAATCCTGCATTTGTCATGTATGTATGTGCTTATTCGAGATAAAATGGATTTAGGTGTCAGTAATGTATATATTCCACAAAGACAATTTGATTTTAAAAATTGAGGGAGAGTAAATTGTTTTGTTTGCCAACATACTTATTTTTGATGTTTTTACTGGATTCAGTTAAGTTAGTGTCAAGCTAATATCACTCTATCGGCGCAATGCTAAGCCGACGAAAATCGGTACATCAGCCTGTAGAATACGTGCTAAAAGTCAAACGAAAGTATTAAATGAAAAAGCTACAAAATATAAAAAAAGAGTTGAATCTCAAATGTCACTCCATTTCCGTCTTCAACCCACATTTTCGGCTCTCGGAACAAAGTTCCTTTTCCCTTAGGGAATTTATGTTTGCAAATCACACAAACACGCTTTTTTTACTTTTATTGTTTGGCACAAAACAGTCTTTATTGAATAAAAACGATTGTTTTTAACAACTTTTAGCAAATTATAGTTTGGAAATTATTATTTTTAACAAAGTGGAAGATCTTGAAGAAGATCGACATTTTCTGAAATAAGGCCACCTAGTAGTTAATTCGCCTTGAAAATATCTGTACAATTTAAAATCTCGTTTTTATAAGAAATAGTGATGCCACATTTGGTGACAAACTTTTGACTTTTTAATTTTTTGTCAATGGGAACGACCACTGCGCAGCTGTGTGAACTAAGTATTTTAGTCTCACAATATTGTAGGACAGTCATTTACGGACAACCGATTGAAATTATAACCTACCTTGTGTTTGCAATTGTACATGCCTGACAGCCTAATATTAAGATCATTCTAACTTCAGTATAGATTCGCACCAAGTACACTTGATATTCAAGCTAACTTTCCAAGCAATTCTTACAAAAATCATGAAATAAAATACATTATGATGGACAATATTATGGCACTTGAAATAAATTATTTCGAAGTGTTGCTTACCCTTTTCTATTTATTATAAGAATAAACGTTTATAGAATCGCTTGTTACAAAAAATTACTGTCGTGGTTAAATACCTGCAATGAGAAGAATGTTAGAAAAAGTCATTAGAGCAAGTCATTTAATTTTAATAATTTAGTTTTCAATTGCATCAAATAAATCGTTTTTTACTTTCCCCAGAAAAATATCAACTATTTTAATAAACAGGGTATAAATCCTGCCATACACGAGATGTTTTTTGCGTCTGACTTTTCAACTTCGCAACTCATATGTAATTAACGGGGTACACGAACAGATGAGTTAAGGAATGCCATAATTGTCCAAATTTCGCACGTTTGCTTTTGGGAATACGTGACATTGTTCAATTGCAAAGCAACATGTGCTTAGGAAGGCAGCCAAAATCTAAGCTTTTATAAAAAAAGTTCGATTAATCGATTTAGTCGTTATTTCAAAGTCATCATTTTAAATTTATTCGAATAAGAGTTTGGGTATTCTTAATCGGTTGACAACTCTACAATGTGCTCACCTGACGACTCAATGAATTATATAACAGGCGGCTTTTTTAAATGATTTATTCAGTTTGTTAAAAAGAACAAATGAAATGTTTTCCATATATTTTATTAACATAAAATTCAGAAAGACATTATCAACATTATCATTATCATCATGTGTAGAACGCAAGCATTTCAAGCTGATAAAAAAATTCCACCATTTTTAATTTTTAACAAAATTACTAATAGTAAAGCTATGTACACACGATTATCATATCTAACGTTGGCAGAAAATGTCTCAAAAAATGTCTAACAACCGTGTGAATTTACAACTTTTGTCTTCCAACGTTGTCAGAAAAAGCATTATCAGTACGTTGTAAGACAATAACATTGTAAGACATCCGCCATTTGCCAGACATTGTAAGCTCATCTTTTATTAACAGATGTGTTTAAATGAATTCATCTCACAATCGCATGTATTTTCATGCATATTGAAAAACGTAATTTAAAAAATGTTAAAAACAAAACATGGAAGAAACAAATAATAATAAAGAAAAAACTTCATATCATTTATTGCCTCATATGTCTACAAAAGCAACATACCGAGCCATAACCGCCAAAATGTCTTAAGCGACATTCTCTTCGAAAATCTATTTTTTTTCTTTTGACGAAAATGTTCTGCTATAATTTGGACCATCAATCAGAGTCCGACCAAATACCGAAGAGAAATCTTAGCTTAAGTGCATTCCCCAATAAATTTTTAATCAGCTTACACATTTTTAATAACTGAAAGAGTTCGGGCTTCGGTTAAGCTAAAATTTAATTTTTCAGGTAGAGAAAACAAGTGCCAAAAACTGCCAGGATATCAATGAAACAGTTAAAGAATAAAATAATAACTAAAGTAATTTCTAAAGTAATTTGATTAAAGGGTGCTGTTGGCTGAAGTATACGACACTATGAGGCCGAAAATATCGAGTTCGACTCCACGCCCAGTGAAAATTCAGATATGCATTGCTACATGGTTGTGTTAGTTGTTGTTGGCCTTTTTCACTGACAAAGCTATAGCGCTGGTCACAGAACATTAGTTTCATTGATTGACACCAACATGTACATGTACTATCGTTACGGTGACCATTCGTCCATTTTTTACACGATGTCCTCTTAGATTAAAAAAAATTAAAGAGTCCTGTTTGTTATTGAGTGTCCTTTATTGTACTTTTTTTGACTATTAATTTTTTTCTTTAAACTCCAAAATTAAAAGTTTTCTTTTCTGAATACAATAAAAGTTATAATCACCAATAAAATAGAAATTGTAATCGTCAAATGGAATGTGCAGAAATTAAAATCTTTTTATCAAATTACTGTAATATTTCTGGACATATTTTAAGTTCTGGGCATAATTTATTGTTTAAAAAACATTCATTTATGTAAGTAAGTCTGCGATTGACTATAAATAGTAAATACAATTTTTATTATATTCCTAAATGTCCTCTTTTGTCTCTCAATACTATCCCCTCATCTGGGTTCAGATCGATGTGTTGTCTTATATGAAATTTATTAAACCTATTAACATTTCATATTATGCCCCACTAGGATCCTATTAACCTCTTATTTATTTATTTATTTTCATTTCCTGTACAACAAGATCGAGTCTTATAATTAGAGTACAGGAACGCATGGTGTTACAAAAATTTTATGACTAATGAATAGCTTAATGTAAATTAAAAATGAAAAAAAAAGTTATATAAAATTATAACAATAAAAAAAAAGAGAAAAAAAATAATTAAAAATATAATAATAAAAGAGTATGAGTTTTATTAAGAAAAAACAAACAAACAAAATAGTTACGTAAACGATTTAAATAAAAATGTTTTAAAATGTTTAGTGGAAGATTATTCCAAAGTCGAGAGGCATGTATATAAAACTGCCACTCAGAAACTAGGGATTGGTGCCGAGGTTACGACTACGTTGCGATTGAAGAAAACGAAGTTTATGAAATATATATTTGGGGGTTTCAGTGTTAATGATTTTATGCAAAAAAATTAGAGTGCGAATTTTTAACAAGTTATCAAGCGACACTCCATAAAGATTATTGGAGACAGTGGCCACATGATCATACTTTCTCAATTTATATACATACGTATCTTACAATGTTGTTATATAAGACGTTTAACTTTCTTTTGCTGACTGAGTCACAACTTGAAAATATTTCACATCCACCCATATAGTAGGGAAGGAATCAGGTAAGTTTTGACAAGTAAGATCCTCATTTTTAGTGGAATGAAATACTGTGAAGACCAGAGAGCCATTAACTTAATATAAGTTTGACCAACTAGAGAATTTATGTGATCAGTCCATGTCAGGTTGTTATTGAAAATTATGCCGAGATTTTTCGCAGAATTCACAATTTCCATTTTCTCGCCATTTAAACGAATATCATCGTTAATGATGGGAACTGATCTTTTTTTACAAATCATGATGCATTTTGATTTGGCCGGGTTCAAACAAAGTCCATTAGCACTACCCCATAGGTAAATTTTCCTTAAATCGCTGTTTAAATGAAATATACCTAAAGCACTATCTTCTACTGGGCTACTTAATGTGCGTTGTACATCATCTACATATAAATGGATTTTGCATTTCGAAAGTTGCTTTGGCAGATCATTTGCATACATGGAAAATAAAAGTGGGCCTAAAGTTGAGCCTTGAGGCACACCTCTATTAACAGACAAACTGTCTGACCAAATATCATTTGCGAAAACCGATTGAGTGCGATATGATAGATATGACGATATCAGATTTGTTGACATGTTCGTAAATTTAAAAAAAATGTTCCAGTTTTCTAGTGAGTATATTATGGTCTACAGTATCAAATGCCTTGGAATGATCCAAGAGCACTAAAAAGTTAATATGCCCATTTTCTAATCCCTGCCGTATATTTTCGCAAACTTCCACAAGAGCTGTAATACAGCTGTGGTTTTGGCGAAAACAAGATTGTTTATCAGAAAGCAAATTGTGAGTATTGACATATGTAATAATCTGTTTATACAGTAACTTCTCTAAAACCTTCGACAGAAAACATAATATGGCAATGGGTCTATCTTCTACATTGGCCTTGGGCAATGGAACAATTTTGGCATGGGTTGATATACATACATACATACATACATACATACATACCTGTACAACATCTCGTAGTACAATTATTTCAATTTCAGTTGTTATTGGGTCTCTCATTTCCCCTTAAAGTATGCAATGTATATATCAACGTTCTTTGAGAGAACCAGTGTTGTTAGATACGACCAGCGTTGTCAACTCAGTGCTTTTAGCACTGTTTTTAGTGCTTTTTAAAATTTATTACGCGAAACATTTTCGCTTCAGTGCTTTTTGGTTTTTCGTGCTTTTTTTGGTGCTTTTTTTTTCATTCGGTGGTACCAGACAATGAAAAATTTTGCTATTAAACTTTTATCTTTACCATATTCCAATGCTGAAGTAGAACGAGTTCTTAGCTCAATGAATCTTTTAAAAAGAAAAATTAGAACTGATTGTCGCTACATTCGGTTAATGCGCTTTTACAAATCAAAAACGGACTTAAAAGGGAAAATTCTTGTTGCGAAACGTACGAAATTCCAGATGAGGTCAATATTTATATTAATACAAAAATGGTTTATAAAACGTTGGAATATGAAATAAAAACGGTAATATGGGCAGATGACCGTGATGAGGAATTCACGGACTTTGGTATTGACCTTTAACAAATACAAATTGAAATTCATTCATTATTATATAATTTTATTTTGTTATTTTAAAAGTTATTTTACTTTTACCTTAAAAGAAATAAAATATGGCAGAGAAAGTGCATCACTTTAAAAGTTTACAGGAGAATAAAAAACAATGTAAAATTTATTGCATTTACTATGGCGATGTTTACAACATTTTGAGTTATTTTTTAGTGTAATATGTGAATTATTGTACTCTAATAGTTTTAAGCTTAAGGTCTCTTTATTTTTATTGGAAATTAATTATTTAAAAATAATTAATTTCTTGAACAAGTCACACAGAGGAGTGACGATATATTGAAAAATAAAATATTATTAAGTTTTTTTATTTAACACATTGTCGTCACAATACTAATATATAAATGAAATTTATTTGTTGGTGGTTAAGCAATGTCTATATGCATTTCATTGGTGCTTTACCAAATCGTCAGTAGACTTTAACCACAGTTTTGAAAAGTTAAAAACCTCTTATCTTATGCATATACTTCCGAAAACCATCTGAGAATTCACAACTTGTAAATTACAAACTATTTTCAAAAATAACAACAGAACAAGAACATAGGCTTGCAACTCATACAAAACTAAACCAACAAATAAAGTATGTTTGATACGAATCTATTTTATTTTTCTACACCTTTATACAATCAGAAATCCATTGGATAACAAGAAAAGTATTTATAAGGCAAAATGAAAAATAAAATTTAAATCAAAATGTTATTAAGTTTTTTTATTTAACACATTGGTTAAAGTCTACTGACGATTTGGTAAAGCACCAATGAAATGCATATAGACATTGCTTAACCACCAACAGAAAAATAAAATATTTTAAATAAAAATAAAGAGACCTTAAGCTTAAAAATAATAGAATACTATAGTAATAAATGATCTCTTATTTTATACATTTTTTGTTAATAATGCTAGAGTTAATGTCGACGGCGTCAAATGTCAAAAAAAAGTTGAATCGTATGAAATTGTATGAGAGCAGTTAATCTCAACGCGTTGCAACGCCGTAAAAGTTCAATCTATTTCAACTTTTTCGGCGTTGAAACGCCGTCAACGGCGTCGACATTAACTCCAGCATAAATGTGTAAAATAGAAAGATAATTAAATAAAATCATATTTTAAATAAAAGGCAATTAAAATAAAAAAATATTTATATTTAGTGCTTTTTTTTCAAAAATTACACGTTTTTTCTCCGACTTTAGTGCTTTTGAAAGTTTCAAAGTTGTCAACGCTGGATACGACGATTTTACGTCATTTTGACGCATTTTTTCCTTAAATACTGGAAAGTGACGACTGACGATTTCCTGTACAAAAACTAAACTATTTGGACGCTTTTCTTGTAAAGGTCTATATCATCTGCTGATTTTGAACGAATACTTACTTCATAAAAGTCTTGGCAACAGCAACAAATTAAGGGATTTCATTTGCAAAATATTGCTTCAAATTCGACTTATCATTGTGTTATGATGTCGATATCAGGGCTGTGGAGTCGGAGTCGGAGTCGGAGTCGAAGAGTCGGAGTTGCACTGTTTTTGCCGGAGTCGGAGTCGGAGTTGGAGTCGCTAAAAAAAGTCGCGACTCCGACTCCGACAAAGAATTTTTTAAATATTTTTCATAATAAAAATTCTGCGAATTTTTTTTTTTTAAATATATTCTATTTTCAAATATTTGCCTTTTTACTGAAATTGACTTAATCTTTTTAATGAATTATTATTTAGTTTATTTAATTTGAATTATTAATTTTGTTGATTTTTTGTTGTGTGTTGGAATAATAAAAACGTAAAAATGTGAGACTTTTCGTTTAAAAAAAAAACGACTATTTTGCTCCTTTTTCAAAAACTTCAACATTAACCCTATTTGTCACTCATAAACTTGTGCTTTTATTTTCTCATGATTGAGAAGAAGCCGAAGCAAACAAAAGCATTAACGTTCTCTCCCAAGTAAAAGCAATTTGAAAAGTCACGGTTCACACAGTGAAATTTCATTACAAAAATTTCAGTGTGCAGACACGGATGAAAGTGTAGAAGAGAATAAAAAAAAAATTCATAAGAAATATTTCACTATGTAAACCCAGACTAAAATCTAAAAAATTTAGCAACTTTACAATTTCAAATTATGGCAACACTGAATGCAATTACTGTTTGCATATATTCTCTATCGTGTAAATACTCTCTTTCGTTAGAATTATGTATTGATAAAGCATTGCATTCAGTCGGAGTCGGAGTTGGAGTTGGAGTCGGAGTCGTACTTTAAAAATTTCGGCGGCTGGAGTCGGAGTCGGAGTCGCAACTATTTTTTCACGACTCCACAGCCCTGGTCGATATTACAAAATTTTAAGTAATTGAAAACATACAGAAGTTATTACCTGCAAAATATCGATGATGCGTTCGCACATATACATACATACATAAATATAACTGCATACATACATGTTCGTATGTACATTTTTTCTGAAAGAATTTAATATAGCTCTTGATTTCAGCACATTTTTGTATATACCGACTTTTTTTGGGCCTAATTTTAGATTTTTTGGTACGATTTAGGTAACAATACTGGCGTGAACTGATAAATTTGTTGACTGACAATACTCTGGCAATGAAATGATAATGTTTTCTTACAATCGTCTGAACGGACAATTTACCTTCGCCGAACAATTGTTCACTCTCTTCCAATGTTGCAATCGTCTGTACATTGCCTGTAAAATAATCAGCCTGATTACACGATTAAAGAAACACACAAGCAGATTTCTTTAATCTACTACGAACAACGTCTGAGGCGTAAACGGCAACGCCTTAGATAATCATAATGCCAGTTAAATATATTGAAACCTTTATATATGATTTTCTTCAATTTGGTTCAATAAACAAACACATGTTACTTTCAAACTCGAGCGCATAACAAACAAATAGACAAGATTTGAGATTTCGAACGTAATCGGCAAAGAAAAAAATTTATAAAAAATCATATATAAAAACTTTTATTTCATAAAACGTTTTTAAAATCGTTTATTCGACATATTGTCTCAATTAAATTAATGCTTTTTGTTTGTTATGAGGTCAAGTATGTCTATATGCCTGCATTTCATTGGTTCTTACACCAAATCGTCAGTAGACTTTAACCTAATTCCAAAATAACAAAACCTCTTAGCTTATACATAAACTCCCAAAAATGAATTGAGAATTACACAAGCAAAACCATAGGATTTGAAATTCAAGAAAACACATCAAACAAATGTTATTCGATATAAATCTATTTTGTTTTTCCATCTTCATAAAATTAGTCTGCAGACAAACAAAAAGCACTAATTTCGTAAAACTTTTTTGCAGTTAACAAATCAAAATATAATGATTCACTAGAAATTATTGTATTTCGGAGAATACAAACGGGTAGCAAACAAACATTCCAGTTGAGAGAATTGTTTACATTTGAGCCAGATGTTTTAAACGAATGGTTAAAACAACAAACAACCAGAAAAAGTTGTATAATTTGTATACTATATAACATTTAAGTGTTTTTTTCCTCTTTTTTTCAATTAAATTTGACTAAAAAATCACACTCTGAAATTCAATGAACAACAAATATTTAGAAAGCATTAATATTCAAAGTTCAACACAGTTAACAAGAAAATAGATCAAAACCAGTGGGGAGGAGGATTTAGCCTTTCAATCAATATGAAATGAAATGTGTGGAACTTACAATTATCATATAACTATAATATTATTATTGGCACTTATCTGCTTTTAGAACTTAAGAGATTTTATTACATGAAAGTTCGCAACGTTATATTCACACAAATCCACGCAAGCACACGTTTCAATAATAAGAGGTCTGGTATCGAAGAAGTCATAGGGCATAACATACTCGTACATAACTAGCAATAATAAATATAATAAGTTCGAGGTTGTCTTTTTTTCAAAAATGCGAAAAGGTATGTGAATTTTCGAAATCAACTTTTACTGAACTTCGCAGATTGGAGAGGGTCCGCAATAGGACCGATCACTATAGATTAATAATACCTTTGCTACAACATGACGGAAGGCTTGGCGGCAGTGCCACGGGAAACGTATGGGTCAGCGGATCGGGGTGTTTAGCGTGTTAGTCTCGCACTTCTAGCAAATGTCACCATCGCCAGTTTCTTTCGATAATTTTACCACTCCAAATAAAAAATATCACCCTCGCCTCAGGAGACGTCAGGAGAGTTTTATAGGAAGTCAAAACGTCAAGATCTGGTGAAAACTCGTTTTTTTTCAAACGGCATAAAACCATTAACTTTTTTTAACATCTTCAAATTTTTTAGGGGGAAGTTAAACAAACATTTAATAAATTTATTTTTTTTTTCACTGTTAAGTTGAATTGCAAATCTGTAGTAGCCACTGTTAAGACAATCGTACAACTGACGTGTTGATAAGGCCAGTTCTGTGGAATTTACTTTAAATTTTTGCTTTCGTAAACAGTCTTGATAGCAGCTACAAC
>OX637535.1:93377330-93417330 GCA_951800035.1 Linnaemya tessellans | reverse complement strand
ATAGTTGATAATATAGTAACAGATGCAGCCACCAAGAACCCAGTCATAATAGCAGGTGACTTTAATGCGTGGGCTGTTGAATGGGGCTGCCCCTTGACGAATGCAAGAGGTAGAGTGCTCTTGGAAGCCTTTTCTGCATTGAGCGTTGTACTCATGAATAATGGGGTTGAACAAACTTTCAGACGAGGTGATGCTGGTTCGGTAATTGACATTACGTTTGCCAGTAGCAGCATCACAAGCCAGGTGAACTGGAGAATATCTGACATTTATACTCATAGCGATCATAGCGCTATAATCATAGATGTACAAGACGAACAGCACCATGTGGCTGTACAAGCACGAGACTTGACAGGCTGGAAGATAAATACCTTTGATAAGGATATCTTCGCAGCTTGTATGGAGAACATGCAACTGAATGGTTCGGCTGAAGATATGGCAGAACAATTAGTGAGCCATATCACGAGTGCGTGCAATGTGAGCATGACGAAGCGTAAAAGGTCACCAAATAAGCCTCCAGTTTACTGGTGGAATGGTGAAATTGCTAGGTTGCGTTCGGAGTGCATAACCTCCCGAAGGCAGTATACAAGGACGCGAGGTAGTCTAGAGAACAGTGTACACCATCAAATATATAAGGATAAAAGGAAAGCGTTGAAGATTGCAATACGTAGGAGTAAGCGCAGTTGTTTCCTTAATATATGTGAGGAATTAGATGGTAATCCTTGGGGTCTTGCATATAAACTGGTAACCAAGAGACTTAAATGTCTTGGTCCATCGCCGCCAAGAGAGGAGCCTATTCTCAGGGGAATTGTAGATCATCTCTTTCCCCAACAGGAAATTCCTACGTGGCAAAACAGCTATTCGGCTGCATTTTCCGATATTCCTCCGGTTACGATTTCCGAGATAGAAGGCGCTGTCTCGAAATTTAAAGACAATAAGGCGCCAGGCTTAGATTGTATTCCAAATATGGTGCTAAAAGAAGCTGTCAAACTCCACCCTGAGTACTTCTTGAAGGTAATAAGCGCATGCTTGAGCCAGGGAATTTTTCCAACAATGTGGAAAAGACAAAAGCTGGTACTGTTACCCAAGGATAATAAGCCGCTAGACGACCCCTCCTCTTATCGTCCACTGTGTATGATAGATACGAGTGGGAAACTGCTAGAAAGTATAATCTGTAGAAGATTGGAAGGCTGTGTTGAAGCTAAGAATGGTTTATCAAATAACCAATATGGCTTCAGGAAAGCAAGATCAACAGTGGATGCTATCAAGGTTGTAGTAGAAACTGCTGCTAGGGCTATCCAAGGGGAGCGGTGGAGAAATGGAACTAAGGAGTATTGTGTAGTCGTAACCCTAGACGTAAAGAACGCCTTCAACACGGCAAACTGGGGACGTATTGTTGAAGCCTTAGCAAGATTAGACATCCCAGGGTATTTACTGGCAATTATACAGGATTATTTCCGAAATAGAGAGCTAGTTTATGACACCGATAAAGGTACTAGGAGACGCCAGATAATTGGCGGTGTGCCTCAAGGATCAGTACTTGGCCCACTACTGTGGAACGTCATGTACGATGGAGTATTGAGGTTAAATCTACCTGAGAAGGCAAAGATAGTTGGATTCGCAGACGACATAGCGTTAGTATGTGAAGCAAAAGAGTTGCTAGAGGCGGAAACCATTGCAAATGCCAGTATTCAGATCGTTAGGTCTTGGCTCAGGTCAATGGGTCTAGCTCTAGCTGACCATAAAACAGAGGCGGTTCTGATTAGTAGTCGGAAACGTAGGGAAACCATTAGGCTTAATATTGGTACGTGTAGCATAGAATCCAGGGAATGTCTAAAATACCTTGGAGTCATGATTGACACACGTCTATCTTTTCATGAGCACTTTAAGTATATAGGTGCCAGAGCATCGAAGACCTGCTCAGCTTTATCCCGGATCATGCCAAATACGAGAGGTCCGAAATATCTGCAGAGGAAATTGATCTCTAGTGTAGTTAAAAGCATTATCCTGTATGCATCCCCTATATGGTCAGGTTCACTGAGATATCCTACGTATGTGAATCTGATATCCCCTGTGTATAGGCTGGCCGCCCTGCGAGTATGTAGCGCATTCCGAACTGTGTCCGACGAGGCAGCTTTTGTCATCGCCGGTATGATGCCCATCGAATTAGAGGCGATATCGGACAGTACAAATGGTGTGACAGATTTGTGCCTACGTAAGTGGCAGGCACGATGGACAGCGACTGATAAGGGAAGATGGACTTACTCACTGATACCTGACATCAGTACATGGTTATCAAGAAAGCACGGTGACTTGAACTACTATATTACACAGTTTTTGACTGGACATGGTTGCTTCAGGTCGTACTTGTACCGTTTCGGACATGACAGTATTCCGTTTTGTCCGAGCTGTGATGGTAATGTCGTGGAAGATGCCGAACATGTGTTCTTCATCTGTCCACGATTCAATAGTAGAAGAGAGTGCTTAGAAGCAGATTTAGGGCGTAGAATTAGGCCGGACAACATAGTTCCAACCATGTTGGAATCTTTGTACAACTGGACGTGTGTATGCAATTTTGCAAAATTCGTTCTGTTAGAACTTCGTAGGTTAGAAGAGATTCGCAGAAGAATCTCTTTAGGTTAGATTAGGTCTAGGATCTATTCCCACCCTGTGATGTAAAGCCTTACGGCAGTACCACAGGGAAAGGTTTTGGGTCAGTGTAAAGGGGTGTTTTAGCGTGTTAAAGTCTCGCACTCCTGGCAAACACCATCACTGCCAGGGTCTTTCGATGATTTCATCCCATTCATCCCATGAATAAAAAAAAAAATATATATATATAAATATGTATATATACACATATGTATATATATATACATATATATGTATATATATATATATATATATATATATATATATATATCTATATATATATATATATATATATATATATATATATATAGATATATATATATATATGTATATATATATATATATATATATATATATATATGTATATATATATATATATATATATATATATATATATTTATTTATTTATTTATTTATTTCATCTACAGATTAAATCTTACAGATTACTTAAATAATTAGTGTTTAATTAAAATACTTAAACAATATTAACTTAAAATTTACTAAATTTGTATCAAAATTTAACGGTGGGTTAAAGCTATTACATAAATGCATACATCTTGCAATTGGCTCATTTTCGGCATAATTTGTCCTATGAATGAGTTCAACAAAACATCTATTTTTCCTCAAATTCCTAGGGGCATCATATAGAGCAAATAAACTTACAATTTCTTCACAACTAATTCCACCAGATATAACATTATAAGCGAATAAAACTGATAAATAACTTCTGCGGTCTTCCAGCGATTGTAAACCGAGTAGTTTCCTTCTTACATCATATGACGGTAATTCGTTTTGCCAACAAAGTCTTAATGCCGATTTGGTAAAAATTTTTTGCACTCGTTCAATACGTTTAGACTGACCTGAATAATACGGACTCCAAATAAGTGAACAATATTCCAGATTACTGCGTACTAATGTTACATATAGAGATTTAAGGGTGTACGCATCCTTAAAGTCCTTTGAGTTTCTCCTTATAAAACCAACCATGCAATAAGCTTTACAGATAATATAGTCAATGTGGTACGAAAAGGTCAACTTATTGTCGAAAATAACACCCAAATCTTTAACTTGAGACTCACGTTTCAGTGGAGTACCGTTAATACTGTAAATATAATTCACTGGTGTTATGTTACGTGAATATGATACCATACAACATTTTGAAATATTAATTATAATACCATTAGCCAAACACCAATTGGAAAGCCTAGTCAGATCTGACTGCAGTTTTTCACAATCATCCATTACCGATATTCTTCTAAATAGTTTCAAGTCGTCAGCAAATAACAGACATTTAGAAAATTTGAAGCAGAGCGGTAAATCATTAATAAAAATTACAAAAAGTAACGGGCCAATGTGTGTGCCCTGCGGAATGCCAGAATACGCATTTATTAGTAATGAAGAGGAAATCTTCCCAATATTAACGCTCAAAGACCTATTTAATAGAAAGCTTTTGAAAAACATTATAAGATTGTTGGACAGACCTAACATACACAGTTTCTTCAACAGAAGTGTATGGCTCACGGTATCAAATGCTTTGGCAAAGTCAGTATAAATGACATCACATTGAGACTTCTGTTCCATGGCGTTAATAATGTTATGGGTTAACAGTGACAAATTAGTTGCAGTTGACCTACCAGGCATAAATCCATGTTGAAATGGAGAAATAAAGTTTTCAACACATTTAAAAAGTTTATTTTTAATAATTGCGTCAAAGAGCTTAGCAAAAGTACTTTGTTTCACTATTGGCCTATAATTCGTGATCAGACTACGGTCCCCGGATTTAAAAATCGGCACTACTGAACAAAGTTTCCATTCATCCAAAAATTTGCCTTTCATAAGACATGTGTTAAACAGTTTAGTAATAGCAAAAGCAATATTTTGCGAACACTCTTTGAAAAATATGGCTGGATAGCCCCCCACTGCGCAGTTAGTTTCTGTATTCAATGCTTTAATAGCTACACTTACGTCCTCCACGGTTATGTCAAAATTTATTTCATGAGTTCGATTGTTTGGATACGGTTGATAGTCATAGCTTTGTATCGAAGGTTTAATGAAAGTGCTTTGAAAGAATTGTGAGAAAAGATTACAAGTATCCAATGTATTATCGGCCGATGAAGAGCCATAATACATACGTTTAGGTATATTATTATTGCCTCTTTTATTATTTAAATAATGCCAAAATGCTGCGGAATTTGTTTTTATTTTGTTCTCGATATTGAAAATGTATTGTTTATAGAGAAAATTTCTGAAAAAGTTATATTCGTTACGAGCCAAAATGAATCGTTGTCGATAGGTATCATTCGGAGAATTAATATATCTTTTATAAGCTTTATTTTTTAAATTTCTCATATGGCAAAGTCTTGAGTTAAACCAGGGGGGCTTATTATTACACCTTAGTATGGATTTCGGCACATAAGAATTTATTGCAGCATCAAAGTTGTTGCAAATAAATTTGTAAATGCTATCTGGATTATCCAGACATGATAGCATAGACCAATCGACTTCTTTAAAGTATTCGTTTAAACTATAAAAATCAGCTTTATGAAAATTATATCTGCTGGTAGTATCGGAAGGCTCAGGAACATAGGAAAAAAATTTAAACTTAAAATCAATTGCTTTATGATGTACTGTATTTACAGAGACCGGATTTGCAGCCAAATTGCAAGATGCTTTAATAGAGTCACTAACAAATATTAGATCTAAAATTCTACCTACATCATTATTAAAACGGTTAAATTGCTTGAACTCATTTAACAGAAAGAAGCCCGTTACATATTCATCAATTTCATTAATTATATTATATGGAAGACATACATTTTCCTCAAAAATCCATTTTATGTTAGGCAAATTAAAGTCACCAAAAACTAATACGAAATCGCCAGCATCTAAGTTATCCACAAGCTTTTGTATATTATCTAAGTGAAATTTATACATATTGAAAGTGCTATTAGGAGGTATATACGACGTAACTATGTAAATAGAACAATTATTTGAGAACGATAATTTAACACAAAGTTGCTCAATTAAATTAGTGTTTTCAAGAGAAATAAATTCCGAGTCGAAATCAGCTCTAATCGCAGTTAAAACGCCTCCACCTCTATGTTTATCTGATAGAGTACAACAGCGATCGTGACGGTACACAACATAATAATCGTCGAAGTATTCAGCACTATAAATTTCCTTATGTAGCCAAGTTTCAGTAATAATAATAATATCGTATTCTCGGGCCGACATAAATAGTTGAAAATCACGAGTCTTGGTTCTCATGCCACTAACATTTTGATAAAAAACTGAATACAGAAGTGGGTCTAAATCATGTGGAATTTTTTCTTTAGTATAGTCTATTGATGTTGATAAGCTTTGCGTGTTATTTATTATAGAAACATTATCTGGATATAGTATTTCATCAGCAATATTATCTAGTTTTTTACCATATTTGTGGTTGAAGGAGGCAATCTAGCAGTATTAGTATGTTTCGGAACATCATGGTTTATAAATTCTCTTATGAGAGAGTTATGCGGCCAAAAATTTGGATCAACAACCTGCTGGAATATTTCACCAGGTACCATAATTTTAAATGAAGCAATACTGCGTGGTCGAGAATATCTAAATTTATATACTACAATATCCGTATTGTAACAAAATTTACTTTTTATGTAATGTTCAATATCTGCTGTTGAAGTATCGTATGCAAAGCGAGAGATGAATATAGATTTTTTTGGTTGTACAACTTTTAAAGGGCGAAATATTGCGGTGTTATTATCTATATTTTGTGAACTAGCGGTTACGGAGTTTATGGTATTTGGTTGAATAGTTGGAACAGTGTTGGATGTGTTAACAGGTGGTTGACCCGAGGATTGAGGCAACATATGGATGGTATTCTCGTGTTGACTATTGAAATGTTGAGCATTATTTAATGAAGCGAAATTTATATCGATTGACGGGCTTGTTACAGACGAGGGAGATGTTAGATTCTGGTTTATAATTAGAGGCTGCAGGTTTTGAGGAGTATCAGCTATTAGATTATTTGTCTTAGATGATGCTGGTTGATTTATATTAGTTGCAAATTTATCCAAATTTTGACCAGAAGCTATGAGCCCAATGGACGGCGCAGGCGGCAGATCAGACAGATTAGATTGTACATTTTGCACTATTATCGGGTCATTATTACTCTTATTCTTATTCCTGGCTGACTTACGTCGTTTAGGCGAAGATTCAAAAGGTTGTAAATTTTCTAATTGTTTAAAATTATCAAATAAGCTTCCATAAGCTGTAATTTCTTTGGATAGAGCAGACATTTTATTTTGTATGCCTATAAAAGTATCCTTAGTGCTTTGGTAAAAGCGAAAAAATTCGGTATCAATTTTCATACAATCATTGCAGCACCATTTTAATCCTTTGGTATTACGGAGAGCTTCAGCGATAAGTGTTTTCAATCCACTACATTTAAAATGAGAAAGACCATTGCAAAGCCAGCAGCATACCATCCTTTCGTCATCACCAGTTATATTACAATTTTTATTGACGCATTTAAATTTTGTATCAGTCATAATTAGATTATCAAACAGCAGATTATTAAAGATATTATCGTATCGCGTAGTGTTGTTGGAATCTCAACAATAGATGGCGTCACTAAAACTTATTCAATTCACAAACCAAATAGAGCTGGTTTAAAATGTATCACTGGTTAAGTAGAACAGCTGATCACACAGAAGGAATAAATCCGTACTTGCAAAAAATGTAATTAGAGATGTATGTATGTCGAATTATTTTGTACGAATATAATTGTGTATGTATGTATGTATATATGAGTATAACACACAAATCAGCACCAATGAGGAATTAAAAAGTAGTTTAATAGATGGACGAACAATTCACCTCAAGATACAACTGCATAGATCAGCAACCAACACTTCAATGATCACGAAAACACAGCTTATGGTATTATGCGCGCAGCAATATATACTTTATAACAAACACTTTACAGAGAAAATCGGACACGTCGTGATACTTGTAAGAGTTACCGTGGTGCAATTTTTGTATATGTATATATATATATATATATATATATATGTATATATATATATATGTATATATATATATATATATATATATATATATATATATATATATATATGTATATGCATATATATGCATGTAAATAAATACCTAGAATATATATATATATATAGATAGATATATATATATATATATATATATATATATATATATATATATATATATATGTATATGTATATATATGCATGTAAATAAATACCTAGAATATATATATATATATATAGATAGATATATATATATATATATATATATATATATATATATATGTATATGTATATATATATATATATATATACATATATGTATGTATATATATATATATACATATATATATATATGTATATATATACATATATATATATATATATATATATATATATATATACATATATATATATATATATATATATATATATACATATGTATATGTATATGTATATGTATATATATATATATATATATATATACATATATGTATATATATATATATATATATATATATATATATATATGTTTTTTTTTATTCATGGGATGAATGGGATGAAATCATCGAAAGACCCTGGCAGTGATGGTGTTTGCCAGGAGTGCGAGACTTTAACACGCTAAAACACCCCTTTACACTGACCCAAAACCTTTCCCTGTGGTACTGCCGTAAGGCTTTACATCACAGGGTGGGAATAGATCCTAGACCTAATCTAACCTAAAGAGATTCTTCTGCGAATCTCTTCTAACCTACGAAGTTCTAATAGAACGAATTTTGCAAAATTGCATACACACGTCCAGTTGTACAAAGATTCCAACATGGTTGGAACTATGTTGTCCGGCCTAATTCTACGCCCTAAATCTGCTTCTAAGCACTCTCTTCTACTATTGAATCGTGGACAGATGAAGAACACATGTTCGGCATCTTCCACGACATTACCATCACAGCTCGGACAAAACGGAATACTGTCATGTCCGAAACGGTACAAGTACGACCTGAAGCAACCATGTCCAGTCAAAAACTGTGTAATATAGTAGTTCAAGTCACCGTGCTTTCTTGATAACCATTTACTGATGTCAGGTATCAGTGAGTTATATATATATATGTATATATACATATATGTATATATACATATATATATATATATATATATATATATATATATATATATATATATATATATATATGTATATATATACATATATACATATATATATACATATATTCATAAGACATTTAAACAAATAAATACCTAGAATATTTATAATTAAGATTTGGATTTATTAACACAAGATACCAACGCAACGCACCACAACATTGATTTGATTTGCTTTGCATTTGGCATTTTTAATTTCTTGGGTTTTGTTTCTTTTCGTTTTGTTATTGCAAATAAAACATATTTATATGTTAATGAACTTTAAAACAAGCAAAAAAAATACATGAACTTATTTGTAAAACAAAATAAAATAAATAAGCGCATTTGGAAAAAACATACAAATAAAAATATTAACTCATTTTGTGTTAAACAACTGCTGCAGCAAATTAAATGATTACAGAGTAAAAACATCTTTTTTTTCGACTGGGTGGAATGGAACATATTTTATTTTTTTTATTTTTTTTCATTGTTGTTGTTGATAATAATATCATTGTTAATAAAAATAATTCAACAAAAATTTAAATTTACAACAAAAAACAATAAATAAAAAAATGCAGAGTATTTGCTTGCTATTGTTCTTGAAAACATACATATTTTAAATATGTTTAAGTGTCTATCTAGAGATAAATTGACAAGAGAATTATGCTCTTTGTACTTGTGTACAAGTGTGGAGTTTGACATCAAGTAGAAATTGCGTCATAAGTTGACAGTGTTTTCTCTTCTTCATTGACAATTAGATTTATTTATATACGTTTTGTAAAATATCGAAATTTTTATAAATATTTCCCTCTATGTAATGATCAAGTACATATTTTTGAATATATTTTAAAATTTTTCAATGATTTTGCAACAAACTGTCGATTTTCTGCTTGAAATCCGTGGATTTGCTGTTGCCGAGAAATTTGTGAACAACATATTAAAATGATACCCATTTTGTAAAGTTTCTGTCGGCCATTAGTTTTCGAATATCAGGACCGACAAATATTTCCTCATTGATTTTGGAGTACGACAGTTTTGGAAATAACTTGATCAAGTACTCAAAAGCCGGTCCTTCACGTTCGAGCGCTTTCACGTTCGGGGAGTGTTTTTGACAAGAACCTGTGATCAAACCCATTTAAATTACATCGCTTTGATTACAGGTTCTTGTTAAAAAGGAGCGGATGAACGAGTTCGATACAAGTTTAATGACCCCATTGTGCCGTAACTGTAAAACGGACAGAATAGTGTTGCAGCTACAGATTGAGGAAGATAAGAAGAGCGAGAATTCCCTATAGTCACCTTACGCTTTCAATGGCGGTATTCAATGTTCGGTGCAAAACATTAGTACTCAATTCTCTCAATTACTCTCCCAATTGGCATATGCACTTACGTAAGACCGTTTGCACCGAACACTAAATACCGTCAAATAAGGCTTAGATCCCACTATCGACACAATGTACCGATTTTCGTCAGCTCACTGCAATAAAGTCATAAGTACTAAACCAAAATTGCATTATTTCTCAGTTAATTCTGGAATAAGTCTATATGGCTTTATTACCAATGCAGTGTGATGCAATTATGTCCTCAAGTATTGACAAATGAGGCAAATCTAGTCTTAAACGATTAATATAATAATGACTTTTCTTTTATCTGAAAGGATATATTAACTACTGCTTATAAAAATGTTTAAGAAACCTTTTTGTCCGTCTTAAAATGTTTGCGGTTTTAAAAATTGTGCGTAGGAACATGTTCACCTAACACCGTGTGTAAAAAAGGAATGAGCCAAACAGTCATTTTCACCCACCCACAGCTCTTTGCTTTTTACCTACTCTGTTTATACTATATCGGGTATCTTCGAAAATCGTTTTTTGAGGATAATCGATTATTTACAATAATTTGAACCATCTGCCAATATATCAGTCATATTAATTACCGTTACGGAACTACAGCAAACGAAATTTTAGCTTAACTGCAATTTTCCTTTAAATTTTTAATTTGTTTACTTTCTTTTGTAACTGCAAAGTGTCGGTTAAGCTAAAATTTTCTTTTTCATATAAAGCAAAAGTACTCTCAAACATTCAAGAATATCAATGAAGCAGTTAAAGAACACCTTGCTAAGGACAATAGTTACAATTTTTAAAATTTTTTGGTTGAATTAACTGATTTTTCACTACATCGAGAATACCTTAACCTTCAGAAACATGCATTATATTATAGGAAATTCATTAGAACTATTAACATTAAATATTACAATCAACTACAATCAATGTGTCCAATATTGAGGTTCTACTTCCATTTAAACCAAGGACAATTAAAAAATACTTCTCCTGTAAAATTTACTTTTTGTAGCTTAAGCTTTTTTGGCGGTTATGACTAGATATATTGGTGGCAGAAGCCCTTTGAACCTTCCAGAGCAAAATGGAAAAAGTGTATGCAAGAATAGTTACTGCAAGTAGTTCAGAAATCTAGTGTTAAACCCGCTGAAGAGAAATTGCAAATTCAAGTTAGAAAATAGTGCGAAATTTCGAAATTAGAATAAAATAAAACGATTAACACATCTAAAAGCTCTGTCTTATTAAACAAAAAATTAATGTAAGTTTTAAGTGATTATTTGTTAATAAGCCCTTTAAGCTAGGTATACTATTATTAAAAATTTGTATTCACAAAAAGTTTATTAACTAATAAACACTTTAAGAAGTTTTCAAATCACAGGCTTGCAATGCCACATAAGTTGTAAAGATGCAAAGCAATGAGTATATTTTTAATCGGGGAGTTTTAATTATAAAATGTTTAGAAAAGATTTAAAAACAAAACAAAAAGGTATTCGCCTTAATATTGTGGTGACAGATGAAGTCAAACCAAAATGCTAATGTATTTATATAAATCAGTACCAAACATAATCGCATATTAAATAATATATTCTACAAATAATCCCTTTCTTCATGTTTTATTTTTTACACATCACCATAGTTGTTTTGTTAAATTCTAATTTATTTTACGGTAAACGTTTGCGAAAAAATGTGAAATCTTAATAAAAATTGAAAAAAAAGATGAAAAATGGAAATGGTCTGAAAAGTGGATCGAGCAGGACAACTTAAGTGTACATGTGTATATTTACATTTAGATATTTGTTTAATAAAATTTTATCACATGTAATAAAAAACAAAGTGAAGGAAATTGAAAACAAAAATATTCCCAAATTTTTAATTTTATTTTTCACAGAAATACAAGTATGTATATCAACGAAGAAAAGTAAAGTAGTTTTGTTTTATTTCCCATTCATAACTTTTTATATTTTTTGACTATCTGCATACGAATTCTTTTTTTAACAGTATGTTTCCTGTTCTATGTGCATTCATTGAAGGACGAAAATCTAATAATATTAATAATAATAACATTCTGTAAAAAAATGTCTTCCCGGAGACACTAAAGTTAAATATTGAAATCTGAAATCAATAAATGAATTTAAAATATTTATTCTTAGTTGTTATTTTTCCAATCATAACTAAGGATTTTCCCTTTTACAGAATGTTTACACCATGCATAACAATATTCTAAAAAAATATGGCTTTATCTCACATTCGCAAAAAAAAAATATGGCTATATCTCTCATTTCGCGCAATTTTAGATATGCCCTTAACTCTCAATGACTGGGAAATAAGGCCATTATGGCTTTATCTCCCATTCAATTGAGCAATAAAGGCATCATGGCCTTCACATGATTTTAAACTATTTTACAGAATTAGGATTAGTTCTTCTATAGGGAATCTTTTTTCCTTTGGTCCGATTGTTTTGAATCGCCAGCATTCCATTACCATAAGGCATATTTGTACCGAGTTTCATCGATCCAGGGACACCCAATAACTTTATAGACGAAATATTAGTCTTATTATATACACTTGACGGACGTACGTCTGCAGTATATACAAACCTTCTTTTAGATCTTTTTTGGTTTTATTACTAATCTGATTTGTAATACCAAGAATAAAGTATTAAATGCATTCAAGACAGCAGGGTACCGACTACAACCTGCCAAAAATAGAATACATGTGTTTATATGGGAGTGAATATTTTCACTCACGACTACACGACAGGTTGTTGTCCGTGCTACTTTTGTGGTTGTAGTAAAATTAAACTAATTGCTATTTTCATAGGCGACAATAAACAGATTAGTGCTGCCAATAAAATGAAAAGTCTTAAATAAATAAACGTTTAAAAAATTGTTTAATCTAGTCAAGAATATGAAAATTGTTGAAAATAAAAAGTGCATAAGGAAATAGGTCTTTCAAAATTAAGGAGGAATGTGTAATCAAATTTTCAAATTTTATATGAGTTATCAAGTAAAAATTCCCTTCAAAAATTAGCCGATGCAACGATACTTAATCCTTAATTTGTTATATACTTGATAGCCGTTATCGATAAAAAACGTGGGTTAGGGAAGTTTGAAAATGAGATACTCGTACAAGAAATAAATTAACTTATAAACTCATTTTTATAGTTCCATAGTAAAAAAGGGCATCATAATGTATTTATTAAAAGTGCAAAAACAATAAATAGATTTAGAGTAAGCGCTTTTATTTTTATATATGAAAGTGGCACCACTGAAATTAAATGTTTACGTTGTAGCTGCTGCGTTCAAAATAATTAAGTAGCGGACTACACGGCGACAATTGCTACTAGCGGCACTGGTAGCCTGCTGTCGCCAATGTGTAAGCATAATACTTACAAAATGTTCAAATATGATTAATATGTAAAGAAAATATTTGTTTTAGTTTGTTACTTTTACGTACCAAAACAAATTTCAATTGTCCAAGATTTTTTTTATACTAATTCTTCCTGAAGCATAAAATGGATTCATTTAACAAAAATAAAAAGCAAAATAGTGTTAGCTACTTACTTATAAATACCAAATATAAGTTTTAATTTTCCAGGTTTGGATTTTACTGATTTTCAATATACAGAAATCTATAGGGTCCGCAATCTAACGTTTTTTTCAACTAGTGCTTATTTCGTAAATGGTAACACTTAGCTCGTGTCTGATTTGACAGATAATTAGTTTTATCGTTCCGCTGAACGAATATGGTACCATCATATGCGTTTTCGCTTCACTAAGTGGGCCTGCGATCGACTTATCTTTTCAGATGAAGCTCATTTTGATCTTGGCGGGTATGTAAACAAGCAAAATTGTCGCATTTGTGGCACAGAAAACCCCACGCATACATTGAAAAGCCGACGCACCCAGAACGAGTCACTGTCTGGTGCGGATTTTGGTCCAGAGGCATAATTGGGCCATTTTTCTTCGAGAATGAGCAAGGAGTGGCCATTACAGTCAATGGCGATCGTTATCGGGCCATGCAGCCATTGAATGAAATTATTTTCCATTATTAACCGGAAGGATTGTACTTTCAAATAAAAAAAAGAAATTTGAGAAAATATTCAGTTTTTTTATAGCATTTTCAAAAAAAAATTATTTGGCGGACCCTATATTTAGGACTATTTCACATATAGTCATGACCGAAGTCTTTAGCTTTTGGTAAAGGTTATAAAAAAAGTAATACCCGGTTAGATTGCCAAAAATCCCAAATTTTACAGTCTAACTACTTCAGCCAACACCACCCACAAACGAACATTTGAACTTTTTTTAGTACAATCGTAGACTGAAAAGTAAAATGGTACACCAATTAACCATTTGGCACAATTTACGAACTTTCTCAGAATATGCGTTTTTATTTACCTAGTTTATCATTGTTAATGCTTTACCGTGGCAACTCATCTTTGCTATCATTTCTTTGTGATTTAAGCTGGTTATGTTTCCTTAAAGATTTTAAAATGAACTTAAGTAAATTTTGTATTTATGTTGGCTCAAGCAAGCAGAAAAAAAAATTCTTCCAAAATATTTTCGTGCTACAATTGCGATCAAAAATAATTCAATTTTATGATCTTGTTGGTAATTTTATGATTTTGATGGTGTCATTTGCAACCCTGAGCGATACTATTGAATGGGTACGGTATTATAATATGCTACAAGAACAATAAATTATGTCACTTTACGGAAAGTAAAATTTCTGGCAACACCGATTTCATGTATTCGAAATCTCAACCCCGAGGGAACCGTAATTTAAACAGTGAAAAAAGAAATATAAATAAAAGCACATATACAATAACTTCAGCACTCAGAAGTTTGTTAAACAAAAAGCGGAAGGCGGTTAAGAGCCGGAGTACTCTAAAGTTTAAATAAAATACCTTACTCTTGTGAACATAGAAATGATTTTCAACTGTCTAAAGAGGAGCAGAATTTCACCAAACAACAGCTAAATGTAGAAAATAAGGAAAATGCCCATGTACGTACAGAGAATATGTTTGTTTCTGCAGTGAATTGCTGGGGCTTCATTTGCTAAATACATAGAACAACTTTTAATACGGATCTTTTGTGCAGCTTGAAACATAAAATTCTGAATATTTATAATAGTACCGCACACTAACACATAAAAGCTTACTCGCACACACATGAACACATGGCATATGTGAATGAATTTTTTCAAGTAGCATAGAGTATTGGCCGCAGCCACAAAAGTTCCCTGTTGGCATCACCTATTAAAGCAGTGAAAACTCGCATTTATCCATAATATGATACACAAATGCTTACGTGTGTATGCACAAAAGTGTCTATTTGAATACGTGCATACATACGAGTATTCATGTGCATCTGACATGATGTGTACTTATACACATACATACATACATACATACATACTACGACTAGTATGTGCATGTGCATGTTCAACACATGCAAAATAATTTCTGTCTGATTTTCTAATGGTGGCTGGTTGTTTCTCTTGATGGTTTGTTGTTGTTTGCTTGGTTGTTCAACTGATGAGAAGTGCATGAAAGCAAATATGGATGGATACATGCATGTAAATATATATAAATGCATGCATGAAGCGATCCAAACGCGTAAAAGAAGAAAAACCAGAAAAGATTGTATAGAAAATCAAACAATAACAAGAAAATACAAAAAAAAAAAGAAAAACAAAAGAAAACGACGACAACAACAACAAGCTGTGTGCAGGGTCAACATACAAACAAACATGCAATTTCTAAACCAACGAAGTTGCATTCATTAGTTTTATTTTTCTTGCTTCTTCAATTTTCTTATGCATACCTATTCCTTTTTTATTAATTTTTTATTTTTTTCTTCTAGCTGCAGTTCGCTAAGCCAAGCAAAGTTGGTCGAGGTGTTAACCACCACAGACTTACAGCAACACTAAACAAAAGCAAGGAGAAAAACGGAGTTGGGTTTGTTTTGGCGGCGATGTTTACTGCTTTCTAGTTAGATGTTGCAGCACAAAGTCGTTGGCCTACAAAATCTTTATCTTGTGCACACACTCTACATACATATATACATATACATATGTATATGGCTCTGTATTTAGGTATGCATGTATGTATGTGTGCGTCAAAGTATACATGTGCTTTCAGCCTAGACAGTCTTAATTTAGCAAAGAGGATAAAGTAGACATGATACGCCAAAGCCAAGCAAAATAATATACGAAGACAACGGCAAAGCCAAATGGCAATGAACGTAGACTGTAATGGAGAGAATGTGTGGTAATAGAAGTCACCAACGAATGTGTGCATGTGTGCAAAATTGCATCGTGATTAAAAAAATAATAAATCCACTTCATACCGACTAAGTCGTCAAACGGCATAGACTCTCTAATTCTCTCCTTCTCTCTTTGTCTATCTCCCTCTCTGTCCTTCTAATGCAGACATAACGCACAATTCCGCCAGTTTTATTAAAATGTCAGCTTGTCTGACTATTGAATTCAACGACATTCAGTCAGTTCTTGTGTTAGAAGATATTTGTGACTGTGTTTTGTGTGCTAAGTATGTATGCCACAGAAGAAGATACAACTATCTTTGGCATTCTAGAAACCAGGTTCTCCGTATTAAACAATTTACTTGCTTAGTAGCTGAAATACGAGTTTATACAACTTACAAGTAACTAGTTGGATATTCCGGTAGCATAATTGAATAACGATTTACCAACCAATAAAAAAAAAACCATCCAGCGCTTGTCTTGCGTTCAGTGATACCAACTTAGCGCGTTTTAGGTCAGATAAACGTGTTTTTTATTTTAGCGCGCCAAGTAAAAACCGCGATAAATCGGGCCGTTTTAGCACCGTCCATAGGAAACAATGCATAAAAAAATGGAAAGGAATAATGAGCACAATGTTTTTTTTTCTAAATTTTGTCTCATCTAGACGAAAGTAAAATGAAGCTCCAACATGTTGGTACTTTTTTATTGTGTCAATATTTGATACTTGAGAATACTAATGCGAATATCCCAAACGATTTTCACGAATACGAGTATAACATATAAAACTTAAGAGACAACGTTTGCAAAATGACATATGAAAAATCGTGTATAAAAACGCACATTCTTTTTAGTAAAATTGTTCGTAAATTTCCTTTTTGGGATTATCGCATTCGTTATCGAACAAGTGCTTTCGAAATTTCTGATTATAGCATTCGATACCGAGTACATAATCGAATACCGGCTGTTTAAAATTCACTCGTTAGCTCAGTGTGTGCAAAAGAGACAAAAATGTAAGTTTATAAATGCATATTTTACATAATAAAACTATTTAATACAGCTATATTCGTTTTTTAGGACGAATATAAACAAATAAATGGCAGACAAAAAGATGTTTTGGCTCAGTATATGTTGGAGCACCAAGTAATCATTTCCAACAGTATGTTGGAATCCTCCACATGCTAAAAGAGATATGGCTGCAGCCAATTGTGCGGTAGACATATGTCCTTCGAAACACAGCTCGGAAAGAAGAAAATTAACCGCCTCTTTTGAAAGCCGGAAACGTTTAATAAATCTGAAACATATAAAGAAATAAAAAAGGACAATAGAATGAATATTGCAATTTACTTACGCATTTGGCGGCAATGACATTGGATCACTTTTGCCTCGCATTTCTCTTCTAATACGTACTGTATTATAATCGTCTTCAGAATCAGAAGGCGATAAACACAAGAAGAGGAATGTAGCCATTTTTTTAACAATTACATTTGTTTTTGCACAATATGTATTTTATTCCGCAAAAATGAATTTGAAAAACCCACCAAAATTTTTTTATTAGCTTGAATTGCAATAAACATATGACAGCTTCGTTTTAATTCCATTCCAATGTAAAAAGCGATCTAGTACAATTTATAAAAATTTCGATACTTAAGCTTTCGAGTGCAGTAATCCATCCATTCGATACGTTTCGAAATTTTATTCGATACGAAAGCTTACTCGATCACGAATGCGGTAATTCGGCCCCAGGTCTACGAAAAATTTACAATTATATTCAATCAGTGTTATTTAAATGAGTGTTATTTAAATTAGATTGACCCCAGATTTTTGTACAAAGCGAGTGAAAGAACTAGTTCCTACCAAGTGTATCTTTATGTAGCAACACGGTATTTATGGCATGAAATTTTTAGACACGTTTAACGATTGTAGTAAAAATCAATATTGTAAAAACTTAAAAAGCTTCTTTATTTCAATTCAAACAACAAATAAAGTTAAATGCTTACAGATAATTTTTTTTAATTTATTTAAATTCTTTTCGCTTTATGCATTTATTATAAAATATTCGATAAAATAGCTGTATAGGTATCTGGCGATTCGAATACGAATACTCGCACGTCACTAATATGTACATACGTATGTGTGCATAAATATTTGTTCAACAGTAAATGCTACAACGCTGCTTGTGTCGATGTTTCGATATGAGAAATTAAATCTGCAGTATCACTTTTTAAGAAGGCGAAAAGCTCACAACAAGTCGTAAATACGAGTAAGACAATACAATCGTATAAAAACAACCATTATTTGCGGCTTCTAACTGTACAGATGCAACCAATTCAATGACTTTTCACAATTCTAGTTAATCGTAAAACAATAAAATGCTAAAAATATATTTATAAATTTTCACATTCATTGTTAAAGCCATAAATGATGAAAAATGAGTTTCACAAATAGTTTGCAACCAATCTTGGATATTAAAAAGATTATAACCATGCGGATGTATCATCATACAAGTATGTACTGCAAAACACTCATTGTTTTCCATGCCAAATAAATACTAGCCTACATATGTATGTATGTCTGTATGTATGGATATGTATCCACATTTCAGACAAATAGACCTCGTCACAAAAATTTAGTGCAATAGGATCAAAAATAACGATTTTGTTGGTCAATACAGTTTCTGTTATGTTTCTAAAAATGCAATGATTGGAATTAGGTAGGGCCTTTCTACTTAGTGTGTGTGTGTGTGTGTGTGTAATTATCTGTGGTTCGTGTGTTCGCTCAAACAGCATCCTACAGCTAATTTTGTAGAAAATGTATTTAAATTTAATGTTTTTAATTTACATAAAGTTGTGGAAGAGGAAATTACTATTCCCAAGAACTTGGTAGACATGAGATTTCTGTGAAGCAAAGAATTGTATGTTGCTTAATTATCCACTAGTGAATTGAGAAAATGAGCGATATGTATATCTAAAGAATTAGATATGTGGTTTTAAAATATATCATGAAAACTACGCATACAGTTTTAAGTAATGATCGAAGCATAAGCAAAATCGCACTGTGCAACATAGAAGTTTTCTCTTCGTATACTAAGCTGAATCGAAAAAAAGGTGGGTCAGTCAGTTAATATTTTGTATTTAAGTGAACTTACAGCCCTTGGATTTGTTTGGGTTTTCAGTATTTTTTACTATAATTATTTGTATTTACTATAATTATTTGTATTTACTATAATTACATAATGTTTAATATAAAATCATGGTGCAAAATTAACACAATAAAAAATTGTAAGGAAACAGCAGAACTCTCAGAAAAGAAAATCGGTTCTACAGAGATTTGTTTAGTTTTTAGCATGAATAGAAAATTCGAACAAAGACTTGATAAAAGTTACAGAAGAGTGCATTCATCATTTACAAAAAGTTAGACATCATAAGGGAAGGATGCTACAAGTCACAAATAGCAGATAAATGCATCAAAGACAAAAAGAAGGACGTAGCCAAGTCGTGTACAAGGATGTGGGATACGATGACATCTGCTTTAAATGGCGACACTGAAGAAGTAAAAGGTGCTGTATTTTCTGTTTTAGAAAATTCACAACTTCTGTACTAAAGGTATGCTTCAGATTAGAAATGTGGAAATTTAGTGAATTTTTCGTGCCATGAGTGATTCACGCTTGAATTACGTAGTTTGTGATTGCAAATGATTAAAATCGCCCGTGCGTGCCCAGCGTGATTCAAAATTTCTCAAATATTAACGCACTCAAAACAGACGATAACTTTCATCTTCTATTGAATTTTTATTCTACTCGATGCCAGCGAAAATAAAGGGTTTTTCAACAAGAACTTTGTTTTCTAAAACAAAATAAAACTAAACATTTAAATGAAGATGACTCAAATTATTATTGTATTACGAAGAGAAAAGTTCGGCAATTATCAAAGAAAAATGGTATCTGGCAAATGGCCAGCATCTCAGTGATATCCACGTCATCAATAAAAGCCAAAATAGAGTTGTTAACACCTCGCGATAGCGTAATCCTTTGACCGTTACCGCATTTCCAGCCTCATCTTAAAAGAAATGCCCAATCATGTCTATAGCGCTCCAATACAATAACTTACAAATAACAAATGTAACTTTAACAGATGCGATTTTCGAGCGAAATTGAATTGATTGTAACAATTGCCAATGCATTTACTACGAATACGTCAAAAAACTAAATGTCAAAACCAGAGCTGTAAACGAATGATTCATTTTTGAATGATTCTGTGAATCATTCAAGGAACTTTTTAAAATGATTTGAATCAATTCCTTTCCCAAAAATATGAATTGAATTAAAAAACGAATGAATTCATTACGATATAAAAATTTTTTAATGCATTCATTTTATCAAAATAATGAATTGAATTGAAATTTGAATGAGTTCATTAAAGGTTTATAGGGCGAATTGCAATCTTTTTGCAGTGTATGAATTTTTTTTATTTTTTTATTTTTAATTCTTTTCAAAAATTAGATTATTACAAAAAAATGGTTGTTGCTTCAGCGTCCATAGGGACATTTTTGAGGTCAGTTTGCAAGGTATATAAAATAAATTTATCACATTATCAAACATTCAAAATATGTTTTAGAGAAAGAAAAAAAAAGATTTAAAATGCTATAATATTACAATAGAAGCATTTCCATGTTATCGAATAAATATTCTTTAACGCTTTTCTTAAAAATTGAAATTCTATCAATATTTTTTATATCTTTGGATCTTTTTTGATCCAAAAATCTGTTCGATGAAAAACTTAAATACAAATTTAAGCAAACATAATTTTTATCTAATTTTTCATAATTCAAAAAATTTAGTTTCGAGTAATATAATATTAATTATCAAACACTAAAAAAAATAAAAAATAATGAACAAAAGTGATTTGAATGATGAATTTTAATTCAATTTATTCAAATTAACTCCCAATTTTATAAAAGCCAAATATATTTTACCTCATGAGAGGAGACCCATCAGCAACGTAATCACGTTGAAATAGATTTCAGCAAGTCAAAACATATTTTGAATTTAGAACTATTTCTTGTTAAAAATACATTTTGTTCTTATTATTTGCTTAAAACATTTTAAGTTTTAGCGAAATGCGTAAGCGAATGTAAATCACAAAAGGAAATGCAAACAATTTATTTTACACTACGTCGTTAAGGCCTATAGAAACCCGATTGAAACCGAATATATTTACAAGATTTTCCATTGGGATTTAAAAATGAAACATTATCGCTCATTAACAAACACCTTTTGAAACGAATGTGAACTTTTGACAAGTACAAGCAAACGTACGTTTATACAAGTAGTACATTGAATTACATACACATATGTACGTACACACATACATACAAGTGTATATCTCTAACTAGAAATATCTCAAGAAGAACGTAACAGACAAAAAAAATGTTTTTTAAGTGTGTATTTGACGGAGAAGAAGTAGACAAAAAGTCACAATGCGAGAAAACGTGAAAACATACAGAGTATTAGATATCATAGTTTTTCTATTGCAAATTACAACGATGAAGACATACATGCACAGATATATACATACATACATACAACCAATGCATTTTTGTATGTAGTTACTGCACATGCATTCAACTGCTACAGACACAAGTAGCACTGACACTGTTGCAAAAACGAACGCACATACTGAATGCAAACAAGCCATTGTATGAATGAATATGGGAAAAGAAAGTAGGGGCGGAGAGGGTGCAAGCAACATGGCGTGAATTGAAATTTCACCATACGTAGAATAGAATCAAGCTGACAGTTATAACGGCAGTTGGCCAGACAGACAGCCAGCCAGCCAGCCAGCCAGCCAGCCAGTCAGTCATTTAGTCAATATACATAAGTGCATATTTAAGCAAGATATGCAACTACCTAGAAACACCATAACACGTACGAGTACATGCATTTAAAACACATACATATAAATGTCTCAATGCGAATACATGTGTCGGTACAGTGCAGTTGCAACTGCAGTGTAAACGAAGTACTAAATATTAAACCAAATGGCAACTCGTGCGCAGCGAGGCAATGAAAAATAATCACAATTCAATTCAAAGCTTTGCAATGAAAGCAATCTAAAGTCAAGACGACACAACTGCCAGCAACAAAGAAAATGTGTAAAAGCATACAACAACAACTACACATGTTTGCATATAGAAGTCGAAAAGGTGGCAGCAGTAAGTAGCAACTTAAGCGCAGGAGACGTCATGGATGCAAAAAATATGTACATATATATGTATGTATATGTACGTACATACAAATAGAAATGTGCATGTAAACATGCATATGTATGCATGTGTGGTTGTGCATATGTATGTGCACATGTATTAAGAAAAATTCATTAAGCAACAACAACAAAATAAAAATGGTGGAGGAAAGCACTTCAAGTGCAATTCCACCAGCCAACATTAAAAATTGCATTCGTTTGTGTAAATTTTCTTTTTCACTAAAAAATCTATAAGAAAATGGATTCCTTTTTGCACACAAATGCTTACACTCATACATACAAATAAAGAAGATTATGTACTAATATACACTATATATATGTATATATGTATATATATATATATATATATATATATATATATATATACATATATATATATATGTATATATATATATATATATATATATATATATATATATATATATATATATATATATATACATATATATATATATATATATATATATATATATATATATATATATGTATATATATATATATACATATATATATATATATATAGGGTCCGCAATCTAACGTTTTTTTTTTTCAACTATTGATTATTTCGTGAATGGTAACACTTAGCTCATGCCTGATTTGACAGATAATTAGTTTTATCCTTCCGCTGAACGAATAAGGATGACCATTCAATGCGTTTTCGCTTCGCCTGCGATTGACTTACAGAAGATGCCGATTTTGCAAAAAAAAATTAAGCTCATTTTGATCTTGGCGAATATGTAAACAAGCAAAATTGTCGCATTTGGGGCACAGAAAACCCCACGCATACATTGAAAAGCCGACGCACCCAAAACGAGTCACTGTCTGGTGCGGATTTTGGTCCAGAGGTATAATTGGGCCATTTTTCTTCGAAAATGAGCAAGGAGTGGCCGTTATAGTCAATGGCGATCGTTATCGGGCCATGCAGCCATTTGAATGAAATTATTTTCCATTACTAACCGGAAGGATTGTACTTTCATATAAAAAAAGAAATTTGAGAAAATATTCAGTCGTTTTTTTTTTATAGCATTTTCAAAAAATAAAAAGTTATTTGGCGGACCCATATATATAAATATATATATATATATATATATATATATATATATATATATATATCATTGTAAAAGCTTACAAACACTATTTTTCCATGTAACTTCAACGCCCACTAAAGAAGGCGGGGTCCAAAAATGGATTTTTCTGATTATCTAGCTCAAAGTTCTGTCTTATGGTCTTTTTTGACATACAAAAAAAATTGTAATTTATATTTTTTAGATGTTAGTTTAGTTCTTCTTAGGGGAACTTTTTTACCCTGATGGCATGGCTAGATCGCCTTAGATTTCATCACTGATCAAGATTCAAGCGCTACACACGGAATGACAAAGTGAGGGTATACAAAATATTTGTTCATTTACATTTACTATTGATGAAAACACTTTAAATATGTATTATATACGAGTAGTATGCGATAAAATATGTACACTATTGCTTTGCATTTCGCTGAAATAAAACGAACATACGATGGCGATGGGTTGCACCTCTAAGAATTTATGTTAATTAAGTCTTTGTTGATAGGCTACCGTTTACACAGATTGCCAGACTCTTTATTTAAAATTTTTTTTTGTTCTATTTTTGTGAAAATTGTCATTAATTTTACAAAATGTTTAGTTTTTCATTGTTAGAACTATTTTATTTTTGTAAAATTTTGTGGTTTTGGTATTTTGCTTTGAGTATATGCCATTTGCTTTACAAATAAGATTTATATTTTAATATGTTTGTTAATGTAAATTGCATATACACGAGTACGAGTACATTTATAAATAGAAGCGGGGTCTAATGGTAATTTTGTTTGTACTTAGTAAAAGAATTTGCAGTAAAATTGGAACATGCCAAATTATAATACATATTAAAAATGACAAAAGCAAAATAGAAAAAGAAGCCTTAACCAACTATTAACGTCAAAAAGTATATTACACAACATCAACACAGTATTACACAATTTTTTTGTACCTCAAATCGACAAACGGTTGAACATTATCATCTCAGATTGTTAACGATTAGATAATATTAAAAACGTGTTAAGTTCCAACAAATTCTCAATTCGAACAGATATGCTTTCGTATTGCTATAGAAATATCATACAAATTGGTAAATCTCAGCGGCATCGCAATAAAAAAAATAATCAGGTTGCATGACAGTGTGCATTAACCGTACTGAAATTCGCATAGGAACTAGCTAAGCCCCTCAATAATACAGTTAAACCTTTTTTGTAAAATAAAAAAAATTAATTGACATACATGAATTTAACTATTAACTTCTTCAAGTTGAACTACAGGTACGTCCTTAATTGAAGAGTGTGAAGTTAAATTCGTGAGCTAAATACGTCCCACTCCTCTCATAACTGTGTTCCACATAATGTTAAATAACCCAATTTAATTATTATAACGTTTTTAAAGAAAAAAAATATTTATTTTTATTTATTTATTTATTCATCCAAAAAAACAAAAAACCTAGCCTAAAGGCCATAATCGGTTTCACTTATGCCACTACAAATGCATGTTGTACAATAAAATACATGTATATAAAACAAGTAAAAACGTTATATTCGACCGGGTCGAATCTTAAATATCCTCCAAATATTTAGTAAGTGAATTTGAAATGTTTAACTTGGTGGGACAGAGTTCCTTTATATAATATCGTACGTCAACGCCGACTAAAGGGGGCGGGGTTCAAAAATATACAATATCATGTTTTCCACAGACGAACGTATGGGCATTGCTAGACCGTCTTAGACTTCATCACAATTCTCTTTGCAGGCTATAAAAACTGTATTTTGGCGGGGTCGCTCTGGCAAGCGCTGTGGGGGAAACATTTCACCTTTGTCATAAAACTCTAAAAATAAATGCTTGGGATAATTATATACAAAATTAAAATTTCTTTTTTTTGATAGGGTCATTTAGAGGGCAAAAGGGGAGAGGGGTAGGGCAGAAACAGGTAGACATAAAACTCTAACAATAAATGATTATACACAAAATAAAATAAAAATTTTATTTATTTTTAATAGGGTCATTTAGCGGGCAAAGGGGAGGAGGGGGTAGGGCAGCAACAGGCAGTCATAAAACTCTTAAGATAAATGCTTGGGATTTTTATATACAAAATTTAAAAAAAAATTTCTTTTTTTTGGTAGGGTCATTTAGGGGGCAAAGGAAGAGGGGGGGAGGGGTAGGGCAGAAATCGGCAGTCATAAAACTCTAAAGATAAATGTTTTGGATGATTATATGTACATATATAAAATTAAAAAAAAAAATTTTTTTTTGGTAGGGTCATTTAGGGGGCAAAGAGGGGGGGGGGAGGGTAGGGCAGAAATCGGCAGTCATAAAACTCTAAAGATAAATGCTTGGGATGGGGGCGAAGGGGAAGGAGGTGGTAGGGCAGAGTATTACCAGGTTTCGTCTCAGCTTCGTCATTAAAGCTTAAAAGTGTTATTTTTAAGGAATGTAGGCTTAAGTAAAACAATTTGTTAAATTTTGATGCTATTTTTGCCTATAATAACGCGGGGTCAAAAAATATTTTTATTTTATTTAATGGCTCCGAGTTTAAGGCGTTGGACCGTATTTGACATAAAAATATAACATTTGCTTAACAAAATAACCAAAAAACTTTAAAAATTATGTTGTTTTTTCTGGGTTGGTTTAGTTCTTCTAAGGGGAACTTTTTTCCCTCTTGCCCGATTTAGCCCATCTTCGAACTTAACATGATCTAAGTTTTAAAATATAGTTATGCCAAATTTCAAGAGTCTAGCTCTTTTCGTTTGGACTGAATCGTGATTTCCACAGACGGACGGACGGACGGACATGCTCAGTTCGTCTTAGATTTCATCACTGATCAAGAATATATATACTTTATGGGGACTGAGATGGATATTTCGATGCGTTACATACGGAATGACAAAGTGAATATACCCTCCAAATTCTTTTTTGGAGGGTATAAAAAGCTAATTACAAATAAAAAAGTAAAAAAAAAACATTTTAATAAATTAATAATAATTTTTTAAAATCGTTTATTCGACATATTGTCTCAATTAAATTAGTACTTTTTGTTTTTTATGTGGTCAAGTATGTCCATATGCCTGCATTTCATTGGTTCTTACACCAAATCATCAGTAGACTTTAACCTAATTCCAAAATAACAAAACCTCTTAGCTTATACATAAACTCCCAAAAATGAATTGAGAATTACACAAGCAAAACCATAGGATTTGGAATTCAAGAAAGCACAACAAACAAATTTTATTCGATATAAATCTATTTTGTTATTCAACCTTGACCACATAACAAACAAAAAGCACTAAAAATAATAATAAAATCCTAATATAAAATTAAACTATAAGCAACAATATTGAAACCATATTCCCAAAGTAGTTGTGAAGAAGCAGTTTCTTCTTATAAGTGTCAACAGAGCAATCAAATGTTCTTAAACCAATCGGCAATTCATTATAATTCCATGCCACTCTTACATAAAAAGATCGCTCCAACTAGGTAGTTAACCTCGGAATCCTCAACTGTCTTTTTCTATGAGACCTACCAAATTCAAATAATTCAGTTAGCTAAAAAGGCACCTGCAACTTAATGGCCTAAGAATATCAACAAAAGACAAACCCAAGAATTTGAGCACATAAGAAGACACATGTTGTCGTAATCTAGGGGAATATATGTAGATATCTAATAACCCTATTGAACGCCAACCTTATTCTTCTGATTAAATAGCCATATGTCCCAGAATAAACTTCCAGACCATACAAAAACAATGGCATAGCTGCTGCATGGACAACCCGCTTCTTAATTTGAAGGGGTCCAAGTTATACAACTTATGTAATGCAAAGCAAACCTTCGAGACTACAGAATTAATATGACTTTCAAAGCTTAACTTAGCATCAATGATAACACCAAAGCATCTAATTCTATCAACATATTCAATTGAAATACCATCTAACACAATAAAGAAATTGTTACAAACACAGTAACCAAATAGCATTGCCTTAGTCTTGGAAGGATTGACAGTAAGTAACATTGTAAAAAGCAAAGGACCAAGCACTGACCCTTGTGGCACTCCGCTGTAAACAGGAAGCAAACGAGAACTGCAGCCCTTGCTAATTACATACTGCTTTCTATCTGCAAGATAAGAAGACACCAGTCTGCAAGCCGACCTTGAAAAACCAAAAAATCTATACAACTTATATACCAACAGCGAATGATTGACCCTGTCAAAAACTTTCGACAAGTCCAGAGAAAGCATAACACAAAAACCTCTGTCAGATAAATTTCTCCTTATGTTGTCAGTTAGACCAATCAACAACGAGGAGGTATTCCTATTATTCCTAAATCCAGATTGGCAATCATGCAAACACCCATAATCATCAACGTGCTTAACAAGCTGCTGTTTAATAAGATGTTCGACAATTTTCGACAATATTGGCAATATAGAAATTGGTCTCAAGTCGTTGAGCGCTCCATTTACTAGGCGTAATATATATTTGCCAATAAAGGGCATTAATAATCGAGTGAAATTAAGGGTAAAACCATCATAACCAACAGCACTGGATTTAATCGAATCACAAGCCTTAAACATTTCCAATAAATCCACTGAACGAAATGGGAGCCCGTTATGAGGGATACTAGAAAAATCAACTGTGTGTCCACTGTGCGCAGATTGGTTTTAAGAAAAGCGTCATTCAGAATATTAGGGTCTACACTCCCAAGATCATTAGCATTCCTTCCAACACCATTCCGGTTAAGTACGGGCCAGATTTGTTTACTGTCTTTATTCTCAAAAATTGAGCCGTGTGCCCTTCTTTTTATTTCTATGACGAAAAAAAATTCTCCAGTTCTCTGTAGTCCTATCATGCAGATATGCCCCATAAGCAATATATGTTTTTTAAAATAATTTTAAAGAAAACACTTTAAATATGTATTTAAAAGAAACAAAATCTAAAATACTACATTAGCTTCATAACGGTATCTCTCTACATATTCCCATATTGAGGTAAGGATAAACATATTTCTAAAAGACCTGCGTGGTACTGACCTATACTCTAAGAAAGCTCCTGCGCAATGCAATAACACCCGGAAATCGATATATGAGATTGTTTCTCAGAGAAGGAGTTAAAGAGAGAAGCAGTAGTTTGCAGAAAAAAACACTATAACATAAATTCTAGAAGACCTGCGCATATCTGTTATACCTTTTAAAAAGCTATTCACTAGCACAACATCGTACAAAAATCAGTATATGCAATTGTTTCTCAGGGAAGGCGCCATAGGGGGTGGATCATGCCACATACATGAAAAACGCAATATTTTATGTAGCAAAAATTCTACATTGTAGCGCTCGCTGTGTGGAATATGGCTCCGTCCAGTTGGAACCTCATATCAGCAAGATTAATGTAACGTAATTGAGGTACGAAAAACTGTCGAATCACGTTCCTATACAGTTCACCATTGACAGTAATATTTTCACCATTATCGTTTTTGAGCCCATAAAGCGCACCAAACAGTAATTTTCAGTGGTAGGTCTTGTGGATTCTCCTCACTCCAAATGCGGCAATTCTGCTTATTTACGTGACCAATCAACCGAAAATGGGCTTCATCAGAAAATAAAATTTTGAAAGATGAGTTTGACGAATGGAACAATTATTTTGATTAAAAATGTCAACAATTTGCACGCGTTGCTCTGTAAGTCGATTCATAATGAAATTTCAAAGCAAACTATTCAGCAAAGCAATTATCAGCTGTTAAATGGGTGTTCAAATAAAGCAGTGATGCCAACTCAAAATTGTAACACTCTAAATACTAGTGAATAGCTTTTTAATAAATTAAAACAGCTATTAGCAAAAAGCTAGTGGTTATTTTTCTTGTAAAATACTGCATTTTCCATGTCTGTGGCATGATGCTCCCCCTATAACGCCTTCCCTTGAGAAGCAATACCATGTACCGATTGCAGAGCGTTATTGTACTGCCCAAGGGCTTTCTTAGAGTATAAGACTGTACCCCACAGGTCTTTTAGATATATGTTTATCTTTACCTCCATATAGGATATGTAGAGTGGTCCAACTTTCAGGCCAATGCAGCATTTTAAAACTTATTATTATTTACTATTTTTTTAACACATATTTAAAGTGTTTTCATTCAAAATTAATTAAAAACAACATATATTTTATGATCTTTTTTTATAAAAATTATAATAATCGAATTTGTTTTTTTAACATTATGTGGAACACAATTATCAGAGGTGTGGACCGTATTTAACTCAGGAATTTAACTTCACACGCTTGCCTAACTAGAGTGTTAAAGCGTGACTATCTGCCTTGTGGCAAGAGTCACAGGTCCCGCTATGATCGAAGCATAACACGCATCCTTCTCAAGGGTGTCTTTTCTAAAAGGAGACTGCAACTTCGTGGCCGTGCAAGAAGGATGGGTCTGATACGTGATTATTGCAGAAGCAGCAATGATGAAGAGGAGGACGAAGTCGGGCTCCATCTTGTGTCAATGCAGTGCCGTGACTATCGTAAGGGTAGCGGAACTGGGGTCTAACTTTCTGCGCGACGTAGATAACCCACCAAGGACAGAACTTTACAGGATGTCATTGTTCCTAAGGAGTACAACAAGATTTGACGTTGCAGAGAACATCATATAAAACGTTCTCTGCTCCAGTTTGTTACAAAGGGATCCAATCAACTGGCCAAAGTGGATTGTCTCGAAGAGCCTAACAGAGATGATGGCGGTTCGAAACTATTTTATAGCTTGGTAAATTAGCTTCGAATATGACTTCTATGCCAATAAGCAGCGCTTGTGTTGAAGGCGCTTTTTCTATAAGCTCTTAGAATTAATACACAAGTAAAAAAATGCGTAATAACTTTTGTTGTGACAAAGATATTCCCCGTTTTCAAATGGTAAAACTGTTTATTATAAACTCCATGTGCAATAAACTTGCATTAGCTGATGAATCAGGCGATACGTATCGGGTGTTTTTTATAGAGTGATACACGTTTAAATCATAATAAAACATAGTAATATCTTTTTGATACCTTTATTGGATAGAAAAGTTTATGGCATTAATGTTTAAATATGATTTCTGCCATGTGGTCGCCATGGCTGCCACGTAGAAGGCGCAGTCTGGAACACCAATATTCAACAAAAAACAAATCTTCCATAAAGTGGAAGGACACAACCTCCCCAGTTGCTGAGAACGGCGACGAATTGATGGATTAGGATCATCTTAGATGCTTTCCTGTACAGCAGCAATAGCTTATCCAGTCCACGTTATCACAGTAACAGTAAATGTGGTCCGAAAACGATCTATTGTTCTTTGAATTAGCGCCGCTCTGAAGGACGATTGTGTAAGCCACAAAATGGAAGAAGTGCACGATGAGTTTGACGAATAAAACAATTACTTTGATTAAACATTTCAACAATTTTCACGCATTGCTCTGGTGTAAGTCGATCCATAATGAAATGCCAAAGCAAACTACACAAACAGCAACCATCAACTGTTAAATGGGTGGTCAATTAAAGCAGTGATGCCAACTCAAAGTTGTATCACTCTATAAAAAACACCCTTTATACATATGTATGTATATGGAAATGTATTATTCGTAGTCATAAATTCGACTGCGTCGTGCATAGTATATTTTATATGTAATGAATTTCCGGATTTAGGGAAAATGAAACAGCTACTTTAGGGATTTTTGGAGATGACACATTGAAAATGGGGTAAAGTCTAGTAAAAACAGGGAGTCATGGGCCAAAATTAGCACAAATTATTGCAACAACACATTCAAAAAGAGGCAAAATGCACCAACGCAGTAGAAGAATGAGGCAAAATATGACTTAACGGAAAATGTGTACGAATATAAGAAAATTTTAAAAATCTAATTTATTTTGCTTTCATACTCACAATCCAATACAATAAAATACACGGATGGAAAATGGCTGTTTTGATTTTGTACCATCTATATAAGCAAAATGTACTTTTCACACCAATACGGTACCATTTTTATGGAAAACAGACAATTGCGTATACAAACTCACAAGTACACAATAAAAATATATCGTATCCATAAACGTATATTATGAAAATTTTAATGAAATATATATCAATTGTTTTGGGCAGCCTAACGATGAAACATGTATCACAAATAATTGTAAGTAAGTTTGTGGCGTCAGGATGCCATTTTGAAACCTACGACCTACTGTGGTGTCTGCAAAGACTATACAAAATGCGTAGACCAGCTGTTGAAAAAACCAGAAACTATGTCAGAAGTAATTAACATGTACGTTTGTGACCGAATATTATTAACCTTCTGTAAAATTGTTGTTTTTGACAGACATGCACAATTACATATGAGTTGACAAGTCAGATGTAAAAAACATGTCGTGTATGGTAGGCTTAACTGATTATTTAACCAATTTATAAAATTATTCCAATAAAGTGTTTTTTGTGAATTAGACCGTAAATCTTTGTTTGAGATATTTGAATTGCACCAAGTAAGTCATGGTACTACCACGGTACCACCAATAAGTTCGGAAATGTGTGCGTGCTATGTGTGTATGTGACCTGCCTATAACTTTTGAACAGCTATACCGAATCGAACCAAGTTAGTCGCGTTTCAAAGAGTTTTATCAATCTTAAATTTCCTAAGAATTGGAATCAATTCGGGCCGGAAAATTTTTAGAAATATAAAAAAACCAAGGAAAAATATTTTTTTAAACAATGGTATTTTTTGAATAACTTTCAAAATGATTGCCGATCGATTCCAAAAACTAATAACCTCTTGACGTTTTTTTAAAAAACTCTGAAATTATATACCTGATCAATTAGTGTTCTCGAGTTTTTTATAGGACTCGATCGCCGCTTATCACTTGGGAAACGATAGATTCATGCAAAAGGTATAGCAGTTTGAAAATGAAATTAATACTGTTTTCTAGCGGTCAAATTAGAGTCAAAAGTTTCCCATATTGAATGTAATAATGGCCGGAACTCAATTAAAGACCTTACTTATGTGCCAGAACTATGGAAAGGAGAAGACAGAGCTTAGGGGACTGTGATCGAGAGAAATCATAACTTTTGGGTAAAATTGGGAATAAACTATTAAATTTTTGTCCAAGACTGATTTTCACAGATAATATCGCATAATCTTTTTGGAGGTCATGGCTCGATATAAATTATTCTATATTTATTTATAAAATTTATTTCCTCAATCAAATGTTCAAGTAGTTTAAATTTGTTATCACTTTTAAAGACAACCATTTTTAAATTGATTATAATAATTTAGTGTTATGCCGACAAAAAAAATTATAAAACTTCAAAATATTATTGAAGGTCGTACTCTTGGCTTTATTTAAATTTTATTTCAAATTCGCAAATCAAAACTAATAAAAGGCTGGAACTAGTATTTAACACGACCATTGTAAAAAAAATGCAAATGACTGTATTCGCGTTGTTATTGACAAACAGTGGAAATACAACACTAGAGTGTGATGACATGTTATATACTCGTAGTAATTTTAAGAATTTGACATTCTTTTATGTATTTAAAGAGCATATAATATATTCTAGAAATATGCATTCAGAAATAAAGAATTTGTGATTTGTATTTACTTACATGAAAATAATAAATAATAGATTTGATGATTCGTCTTTAGCATAATTTGAATAGTTTAATAAATCGCAGTTGTCAAAATTACACATAAGAAATCAGAAAAAACAAAAATGAACTTGCTAATCAGAATTTAAATTAAGTTTAAGTTTGTGTAGAATTTTTTGTTTTCTACACAAAAATTAAATGGTTTATAGAGACTTATGCAGAAAATTAAATTCTCTACGAAAATGTCTTAACTTAGGCTCTGATTCAGAACCCAAACAGTCCATAAACTTTTTATTAAAATTATATACGCACTATGTATGTACATTTTTATACCCTACACAAAAAAGTGAAAGTGTATTTATATGTTTGTCATTCCGTCTGTAAGAAACCAAAACAAATCAAAAATTTGAGTCCAAAGTTGGACAACGGAAATTTTTGTTGGCACATAAAAATAATCAAGTCACTACTTTTGGTTTATCCTGGTGAATTAAAACTTTTTTATGCTTCATCAAGAATAACATTCGTGTAAAAAATACAAAAACTTAAAAATTCGATTCCAAAATTTAAAAAAATTGTATAAAAGTAGCGATACAAGTTGCTAATTTTGTTTTTATAGTGAATGAAACCTATTTTTTACTTTAGGAAGAATTAAATTGGTATTAAAAACAAACAAAAAATTAAAAATTTGATTGCAGGTTTGGACAATCGAAATTCTTTGTTACATAAAAGTAACCATGTAAGTTCCTAATTTTGTTTGTAGTGAATTAAACCTATTTTATTCTTCAGGAAGAATTAAGTTGGTACGAGCTTAAAAAAAATTAAATATTCAATTCCAGGTTTGGAAAATCCATTTTTTGTTTGTTTGCCTATTAGTTCCTAATTTTGTTTGTTTTAATAAATTAAACCAATTTGATAGTTCATAAAGAATTAAATTGGTATTAAAAAGAAAAAAAATCGATTCCATGCAATTTCCTAATTTTGGTGACTTATAAATACATACATATATACTTTATACTTCAGGAAGAATTAAATTGGTATCAAAAAGAAATAGATATCAAAAAATTGATTCGGGGGTTGGACAATCGAAATTTTTTGGTACATAAAAGTAACTACTATATATGTAAGTTCCCACTTTTGTGAATTAAATCTAAAGCGTATTTTTTTAGAGTGTCACAACACCAGAGCAACGCTTGCAAATTGTTGGAATCTTTAATCAAAATAATTGTTGCATTCGTGAAACTCATCGTGCACTTCTTCCATTTTATGACGTACAGAGTGGCCAATTCGATGAACAAGCCGTAGTCGCTGTACAGGAAAACATTAAGTGTTTGTGTCCCACTTTATGGAAGATTTTTTAGTTGTTGGAAATTGGTGTTCCAGATTGCGCCTTCTATGCGCCAGCCATGGCTACCACGTGTCTAAAATTATATTTAAACATTAACTTCATAAGATTTTCTTTCCTAAAAGGTATTCTTTCCTTGTTTTATTATGATTTAAGCTGTTGACACTCTATAAAAAACAACCTGTATTTTATACTTCAGCAAAAATTAATTGTCATTAAAAACAAGACTGAAAAATTCGACTCCATGGTTGGAAAATTTTTTGGTACATAAAATTAGCCATATAAGTTCATAAATTTTCCTTTTTTTGTGAATTAAACCTACATATTTTAAAAGAACTAAAACCTCTACTAATTTTTTTGTTTTTGTTTGGTTTTAAAAATATTTTATGCTTTAGGTATTGGTAAGAAAATTGGTATTAACATCATTGAACATTTTCTTGATACATAAAAGTGACCAAATAGATTAGTAATTGTGGTTTCTTCTGTGATTTAGACCTATTTTATACTTCCGCCTGAATAGTATTGACAATTCAAAAACAATATCAAAAAGACAATTCCAAGGTTGGACAATTCGAACTTTTTATTGGTACATAAAAGTAACGAACAAAATGTAACAGGATCTCAATGCCATGTTAACCTATGCAGAAACATTAGATACTTATGTGTTCCTCAAAACTAATTTTAACATACAATGCCAGTTCTAGACACTTCATGGAATCTACAAATGGCACAATGAATCCATTAAAGGATACACCATCAGTCGTATTGTCCCTATTACCAAAAAAACATTGCCGTAGTGTTCTCCTGGTTAAAGTTCAGTCTATTCCTAACCGCAAATTCAGATACGCACGACAATATGCAGTAAAAAAGTTGTTTTGTGTCATTCACCGAATCCAGTATCTGCCTTAAGTATCTGTGGGTGCTGTTGGCTGAAGTAGTAGAACACGAGACTATGAAGCGGAGGGTCGTGAGTTCGAGCCCTCGCTGAGTCATGAAATATTGTGTTGAATTCTTCTGATCAGCATTAGTGCGTGGTTGTGTTTGTTGCTGCCAGCCTGTTTCAATGATGAAGGCATAGTCACTGGTCACTGAACATAATTGGCAGCGACCGACACTATCATGTACTAAAAGCAGAGTAACAGCACCCGCCTTCGTCGGCCCTGTAGCAAAAATTAGCCGGCGAAGTAAAAAGGTTGAAATAGCTACAAAAACAATTGTCTATCTTCTCATCTTTCCTAATCTGTTCCCTCAATACTATCCCCTCGTTTTCAGTTCCGGCGCAATGCATTGTATATATAGGGGTCCATCCCCTGAGTGCTGGTCCAAGATAAAAAAAAAAAAAAAAAAAAGTATCTGAAAAATTATGCACTGGGTAGAACCAATAAGTCCCACAAAGTCGTTTATATAAATGAGAAATAATAGTTGACCCAAGGTCAAACCCTGTGCCACACCACTAGAACATGACAAAACCGACCTATATCAGGGGCCAAATTACCGCATTCGATATCGAGCGAAATTTCCATACAATTTAAATACAAATTTCGTTCGATATCGAGTGCGGTAATTTGCCCCCAGACCTGTTTAAGCTGGACTTTAAGTTTTGATACATTTGTTTAAATAATTTATATATTTATTTAATGTCTGTATATTTTATTAGAATTCTCTGTTGGGTTCCAAATATTATTCCTTTGTTATCAACATTGTCTGGAATATTTTCTTGGATTGTCATTGTCTCCGCCATCTTTAATTTTTACTAGTTGCAGCACTTTTTTTGTGAACTATTACAAGTTCGAAACGCAATTATCCTATTTGTTCAAGGTAAAAAATTGGATTTAGTTAAGAAAGTTTTTATCACACTGATTTTAAAGAAAATATTGAGTTTTTTATTTTATTTCATAACTTTTATACTGGGGACACAAACAGCCCATACGAACATATTGTCTGCGATCACCCAAGTATGAATACAATAGTCTGCAAGAAGACCTTGAAAAACCAAATGGAGAGGAGAGTTTATTGATTAGAACAGTGTAGTCTACTGTGTCCAAGGCCTTACTTAGGAGTAGTGACACCAAAGTCGAGGCATTACCAGCATTATGATTTTGCCTAACACCCTCCTCGTCAAGTTGTGTAGTAAGTGTGAAGTGCCCCTCCCAGATCTACCCCCGAAATTGCAATCAATAAGTAGTTTTCTACTGGTCATGCAATATAACAACTGACCCTTCCAGAGAATCAAAAATCTTAGAATCGCAGGGTCGATAATCCTGTAAACCATTACACCTACTTCGCTTACTGACAGGAACTACTCTAGAAGACATCCAAAATCCGGGATAGCTTGAAGTCATGATAACTGATATATATTCTTTATGAACCTGATCGAAATATTGTCACAACTCAAGGCGTTTGATTTTGTTTTCGAAGAGATAAAGTAACAGGTAAAACCTTTTTTCATTCGAGAGTTTCCAAAATTATTTACTATCTCACTCTAGATTCCCAATAATTCAAGTTAAAAATTCTGTCATATAAAAATCTTTATTATGCACGGCCACACAGGACTTGGATGCTGAAAATAATTCGGCAAAAATATTAGATGACTTAGCAAAATAAAAGTTGGTGTGAAGGTTTGTTTCATGAAAATACTCTACCTCCTATGCATCCTTTAAAAAACAAATGTGATTTCAACTGAAGTCAGCTTTTGAAAGCAGCAGAATATTTTGTAAACATCTCTTAATATATCAATTTATGCACAAATTTTTATTGAAATTCCACCAAGGATATGTGTACCCCATATCGTTTATTTATTTCGATACGATGATATATGTATTTATTTCATACGATCTGTATATTTAAAGCAAAAGTTCAGCATTATACCTTAAGCGGAACCGTATTTATAGTAAAACTAGCAGGCTTGTCCGGCATTGCTCGGCGAGTTATTTGGGTGGAAATTGGTTTAATTGCGTTCTTATATTAAGTATATAGTTACATTGCTGTTAAATAATATATTTTGCTTTAAATAAGAAGGCATATATATTTATTGAAATGAAAATTTACTGTAAAATCAATACTTAAGATCCGAATGCTCAAGAAGTGAAGAAAGTTATATATCGTCACAGAAAATGTGAAACGAAATATATACAAAGTCGAATTTTTTAGTTTTGTCAGATCGATAAAGTCATAATAAATCTCTCTGATACTTTAGTCTCAGCTTCCATCTCAATAATCCTTTTAATTTGATACCCATATCGTGTGGTGTATAAAAAGTAATCGTATGACCATTTTCGGGCGTATCTCATAAACTTCCACTTCCAAAACTCCTTAAATTTGGTACCCATGTCATGGGGTGGTCCGCCCTTTTGCCAGACCATTTTATACCCATGTCATGTGGAGGAAGTAGCGCTCCGCCATATTGTTTTTGAAATACTTTTATTAGGTTTTATTTTTTCTTTTCAAAAATCGCTTTCATTGATACCCATATCATGGGCATGGATAAAAAGGAATGGCCCACATCTTTGGAGTATCCGCCATTTTGGTATCCTATGTCCGACTTTCTTTTATATATACAGATATATTTTATGTAATCGTACCTAAAAGCACACAGTTTAAAAACTTCAACCGCATTTTTCTCAGTCTGATATTTTTTTGAGATATGACTACGTTGCAATAAAGGAGCGATTTATACTTTTTGAACAAAATTAAAATTTCAGATAAAAATTTTAAATTTTATCTTGTTGGAAAAATTCCAAAAGCAACGAAAACTTTCTAACAATGTATTAATATGACTTTTGTTCACTTTTGTATTGAAATTGCAGCCGTTTTTCCAAACAAATGTAAATAATCAATGTTTTACTCTGACGCAAAAAAAAAAATACATTAAAATGTGAAGAATACCGACTAATTAATGTTTTGGAAATATGGGAAAAGATTATTGAAACGATGGTAAAAGATCAGTTGAAAAATTATATGGAACAAAACAAGTAGGTGTCGAAATTTCAATCAGGCTTCAGGAAAAAATACTCATCCGAAACTGCAGAAAATTGTGTTATAAAAGTAAACAAAAGAAACACAAAATATTGGCTATATTCTTACATTTCAAAAGAGTATTTGAAACTACAGATAGAGAGATATTATTACAAAAGCTATATGTTGTAAAATTAACATAAATTGTTAATTTTAAAAAGTATTATGAATACTACTAATAAATTACTACTCCTGCTAATACTACCAAAAATATAATAGACGATTGTTTAAAGATTATAAATTGTTTTCTTAATTTATTTTCATTAAGCTTTAATTTATTCATATTTAACGATTTGTTTATATTGCATATATCTCTTGTTAAATTTTCATAGCACATATCTTCTGATTCTGCCTCCGTAGGGTACCGTCGGCATAAACAATTTTCCATTATCTCTTCAATATCATTTATATAAACAATAAACAGCAATTAAAAGATTTGGAGGGTATATTCATTTCGTCATTCCGTTTGCAACGCAGCGAAATATCCATCTGAGACCCAATAAAGTATATATATTCTTGATCAGTGAGGAAATCTAAGACGATCTAGCAACATCCCTCCGTCCGTTTATGGAAATCACGATTCAGTCCAAACGAAAAGAGCCAGACCCTTAAAATTTGGTATAAATATAATTTGAAGGATTGCACAGGTCAAGTTCGTAAATGGACTGAATCGGGCCAGAGGGAGAAAGTACCCATAAGAAGTAGTAAGCCAACCTCTATAAAATAACGTAATTTTTAAAGTTTTTTTGGAATTTTATTAATCAAGTGATATATTTGCATGTAAAAAAGGTCCAAAGCATTGAACTTGCAGCCAGAATGTCCCAAAAACCAGTTTTTTCGACTCCGCCCTCTTTTGTGGGCATTGCAATAACATATTACATGACAAAATAGCGTGATTATTTAACAAATTTTGTAATCTAACCCTACATTCCCTAAATATTAAATTTTAAAACTTTTATGACGAAGCTGAGATGTGCTCTAGTCTTCCTCTTTTTAAACTTAATAACGCCAAAAATTTACTTTTTAGTATTTTAAACATTAGTTCTATATTTTTCTTATGCTCTAATTGATCAAATATCACAGTGATTATAGAATTTTTAGGTTTTCTTAAGACAAGTTCTTTTATCACCCTCCACCTTTCTTTTTGGTTTCTAGCGGTTGCAATACATATTATTATTTAAATAACTGTTTCTTTTTTCCTTTTCAATTCTTGTTTCATATTTATTTTTTATTGTTTAGCATGTTGCCCATAATGAGTTAGTATTACCAATAAACGGTTCTTTGGTATGCTCTTTCTTTTTCTGCTTT